>JAKLMY010000012.1:0-289349 GCA_022814645.1 Ganoderma meredithae
ATGACTTGAAGGAGTATGTCGAAGTTGAGATCCTGAAGGCCCCGCGGCTTCCGAACTGTCGTTGTTTGCATTCTGCGATCCGAGGCCTGCAGGTTGCAATTGGTGGCTTTGATTGAACGCGCGCGTTATGATTTATCGCAGCCACGCCCACGACGTTCGGGCGCCAACGGATGCCTAGGAATGGACGAACCGAGTCAAATAATTACGACCCTCGGCGTTTTGTCTAAACAAATGATCCTCAAGCACCATATATTGAATCGCTGCTACGGACAGCGGAAAAGCAGCCTCCGCACTGACGGTGTCCAATGACTTCTCTCACACAAAGTGCGACATTGGATGGCACCCGGACTCACGGAAGACCGGCGCGCGAAGTACGGAGAAACAACGGTGAGTAACAAAAGCGCTGCAGATGATAATTCATTCACTGCAAGCCACAACACAAAGACTGAAGGTGAAGCAGATAATAGACGCAAAATAATTCACGCAATTATCCTCGCAACTTGGGGGTCGATCCAAGTGGCCGTATGCGGAAGGTTGTAGGTGATAGAGAAGACTCCTCATTAGAATTCGACGGTGATTGCGCGAATGTTACCGGCCTGGGTGGGAATTTGCGCAAGACTAGGGTCATCGAAATCGGGTCTCCCTCGCACACCAAGAGTTTTAGAAGTGGTGATCACCACAAGAATGAAACATTGTAAGGACCGAATACTTCGTGAAAACCATCTCTGGCATTGAACATGCTTCGTAAATTTCATATCCACATTAGATCTTGAACGCGCCGGCGGGGCCCTGCTGGCCGATCTTCTTCTGCGAAGAGGAGAAGCAGCGGAAGGTGGCAAGACCGCCATTACCGAAGCTGTAAGACGGACGGTCAGCACCAACGCCTCAAGGGGCTGACAAAGAGAGGGAAGAGGAGATATATACACGACGTCGCAGAAGGGGAACTTCTTCAGGTCTGCCTTGTTTACGGCCATCTTGTGGGTCTTGACCTGCCAACCGTCGGGAAAGAGTCCGAGGGGCGGCCGCCGTGGGGGTGGCTGCTGCCGCCGAAGAGGCTGCCTAAGAGGCCGCGGGCCTCGAGACCGGACTTATCGAACAGACCGCGGCGGACGAGGTAGTCGATGGCGGCAGTGTCGAAGTCGTTGAGCTCGACAACGGCTTGGAGTCCTCGAAGGCGGAGGGGCCGGCAACAGCAACGGTGGCGGCGGTGAGGGCGATGATGACAGCGGCGAACTTCATGATGAAGATAATGTGAACGTGAAACTGTCGGAGAGCGCGTCAGCAACGGTCCGGAATGGACGAGAGCGGGGAATAGCAAGGGCTCACAGCAGAGTTGGTGAAACAAAGGCGAATGGGTAAAAAAGGGATGAGCTCGAAGGAGAAGTGGTCAACACTGCTGGAGAATCCAAGCCGGCTGCACCCCTCCTTTTATACTCGCAAGGCCACTGAAGGCGCCATCGGACGCAATGCGGCGTGGCCCACCTCCACGCTTCAGCGGTTCAGCCAGACGATGATCGATGTGGATGAGCCCTAAGGAAGCACTGTACGTGTGATGACGGCGCATGCTCTGCAGCAGTGCCTCGATGCACACTTGACAGTCGCGTCGATCCTGCGCCAATTCCGCCTGCAACCAACGCCGAGACACTGCTCCTTCCCCGATCGTACACAAAAATTGGACGCACCGCACGGGCATCGACTCCGCTGCTCCAGTGAATCAGCCAGGACGCGTTTTTCCGGGTGAGACGGTGGCTCTTCACCATCGTGTTCGTGAGCTGCGTAGCAACGAGAGTGGAGGTGAGGGTCCAAGAGGACATGGTTGAGACATCCTGCATCAGGCCATGATGACCGTGGCGTCCAACTTGAAGGACTGAGAGACACATGGCCAAGACACTGACGCAGTGTTTCAACGTGGGCTGTAAGTAAGTAAGCCCCCCGTTAGCCCGTCAGCGCTCCAACCCTCCGGAGGCCGTCTGTAGGGCATGTAAGGCATACAGTACATAGCCCTTCGCGACCGCAGGCGACGTTGCCCTGAAGCCACCGCCAGGCATGCGCCGCCGTTCATAAAGCCGCCGAAACATAACGGGGTCTGTGGAAAAATGCTGTACTTGCGACTCGTTCTAGCGAAGACTCTCGTCGGCTCTCGTCGGACCGAGGATCGAGTCGACGCTGCTAATTTCCAGATGGCATTGGAGTCTGGGTATCGGTCGTCGTGGTGTGCCACATCGCTTGCAGTTTGCAATGAGACCGGTCAGGGGTCGTCTCTGGTGAACTGTCGGGGAGAGGTTCCGATAAAGATAATCAGCAAGGGTCATGCATATGTAATCCACTTCTTTGTTCGTCGTGCCGATACTCGAAGACCATCCCAGTTAATCTCGGCACCACGCACATACAACGAGGGACCCCTTACAAGCGTTGTCATCAACGGTGGCGTTGTCGTCCAGCCGGTCGAGGTCATGGCCCTTGCGGACCGAGTGATCCACATGCTCGTGTTCACCGCAAAAAGTTTTGTTGCAGCTGCGAGGCAACGGTCTGGGTTTGGTCAAAGTGGACGTTCAACGTTCAATGTTGAGCGACAAGTTGTACAAGTTGCCGCGGCGGCGCCTTGATCAATTTTTCCTAAGAAGATCGATTGTATCAGTATCATGATTAACTTCAAGAGCTAAGTACACGGCCGCTGGAACGACGTACTTACATAGAGGCTGCAGAGACGTCGTCTCTGCCATTCCACTACATCTCATTTGTGAAACATGGGTAATCATAAGAAATTAATGGTACAAGTCGCATACAAGGTCCGAATGTGCTGCAACCTATGCAAACTAACAATCTTGTATCACGCATTGACGTGTCTCTCCAAACCGGACTGGCACCGAGGGCCAACCCAAACTTACTCAGTCTTGGGTTTTGGACTAGGTGGGGTCCCGGGAGCGAGACCCGCCTTTACGGCTGAAACATAGTGCTGCCTCTTCTCGAGATCTAGAATGAGGCACGAGTCAGCTTGCCACAAGCTATCAAGTTATTAGAACGCATACCATGGGCCCACATGGCTGCGCCAATGCGGTTGGAGACGGAGAATATCAGCCCAATGATAGGGATCCGCTCCACGAGAGCAGCGGTAAATCCGAACACTGTCGCAAAAATAAAATGAGCTGAGGTTCGGAGTACACGCGCGTGCATACCTCGGTAGTCCCACTTGCGCTCCTCGATGAAGACAGCAACCTGGTCCTTCGTCATGCCCTTCGCCTTATAGTACTATTGATGCAACAGAAACGCGAGCGGTAAACTTTAAATATACGATGCACAAAGCGAGGGGAACGTACCGGCTCATGCAAATAACGCGCCGTGCCGAGCCCCCTGAATGCTGCCGCAATGACCATGCCAGCAAACGGGAGGAAGTCCAGAGGGATGGAAATGACTAGTAACGCACCCAGAGGCACCCCATCAATGAGCCATTGCCCTATGACCTGACCTGACCTGAAAACTCACGTCGTGCGACCATGCTGCCGAGGGGTCCGGCCATGAAGAACGACCAGCGCCACTTAGGCGGCAGGGGGGGCGGGTTGTCCCACTCCTCGACGTACGGCTGCCACCAGTCCGAGCCCTTGCCGCGGGACTGGATGGTCTGCTCGTAGGCGCGTTCACGAGCGATGCGGATGTTGCGCGAGAGGAAGAAGTAGATGATGCTCGAGATCTGGCTCGAGAGGAAGAAGAGCGTGGCGTCTGTTCGTCAACAGGCCAGTGCACTCAGCACACACGCTAGCGAGGCGCATATATGAATATCGGACGTACAGGTGGGGACGTCGAAGGGCAGCTGGAAGCCGAAGATGGCGTCCCTCGAGAGGCCCGTCACGCGAGGAGAGCTTCACACCACGTTTCAGCCACAAATACTCGCAGGCGATCCAGCACAAGCAGAGGGTCGACTCACTTGACGAGGAAGTACTCCACAAACACCTTCTGGATCTTGTATGTGCCCGCCGCCTTGGAGACGTGAGCACACCTCCTCGTATTCTCAACAGCCGATGAACCACGCTCACCCACACCAGCCCAACAGCAGCTCCTCTCACGAACCCATGCTTGCACTTATCCCATGCAGGCACCCTCAACTTCGGGTCGCTAAGGAGCCTGTAGAATCCAACCACAACATAAGACGGTGGGAATTGCAGCCGGTGGGCAGCCCGTTGCAAGTTAGCTGGGATGTTCTCGTCCGCCGCAGAGGGTGTAGAAGTGGGGGTAGAGCCTCTGTATTCGCCAGGAAGACTATCTGCAGAAGCCGACGGGATAGACATAGTAAGATTATGTGCAAAGAGGCGGAGAAGGGGCGACGAAGGCACAGAGGCTAAAAGCTTCTGGTGGTGGTCAGTCTCCTGCCCGAGTCGGGAACCAGGCCGAGTCGCGAGTTGGTCGCGAGTCGTGCGCGTCATCGGCATGACTGCGGCGGAGCGCCAAGAGCAGTGGCAGTGTTCTCCGCCCCGGCCAACCCGGACGGGGGGCCATGGCAGCTGGACCCGAGGATACAGAGAAGAAAAGTATGGGATTTATACAGTTCTACGTGACTTCTGGAGCTCGTGAGACAAACAGAGAGATCGTTCGTTATATGACTACAAGCCTCCACCAGCATCCTCATCCGAATCGTCTCCGAGTCTTCAATAAACAAGGGGCATGTGGAGTCCTGGACGTCGAAATCGGTGTCATGCGGGGGGTCGTGATGAGAGCCAGCCGCTCAGTGGCCTCGCGAGACCTTGTCGAGCACTGCGTTGCGTTCGGGGACGTAGGCGAAGAGGGCGTGGCATTTGACGTTGAGTTTAAGGTGCAGATCGCCACGCATCCAGCAAGCAGTGTGCATGACGTAACGACGCACGCGAGGCAGCGAATGCCGAACCCGAGAGAAGCGGGGCGCGGTCAGCGTTTGCGGTACAGATACGACGGGACGCGCGACGCACCGCTCTCATACGCGACCTCGCTGAAGTCCGTGCCCTGGACTTCGGCCGCAACGCCGACCAGGGAGCGTCGAAGAGCGTCCTTCGACGACGCGAACAACATCTTCTGCTTCACCTTGGAGTCGTCGGGCGACCTGATCGTCGCGATCGCGTGCGTCGTATAGATGACGTTAGTGAACTCTCCCCGCCTCCGGTGCCCCATCTCCTCCGTGTTTCGCCGCGTGCGACGGCAAGCATCTGCAGGCGAAGGCATAGGGGATCGAATGCCGACACATCCTGGGGGCTGCGCCCCGTTGCATGCACGGCGGTGCGGTGCGATAGACACTCGCGCATCCGCAGAACGGAGGAGGGGGGCCCACAAGAGAAACGCCGGCGACTCACCAGGAGTAGAACGTGATTTTGGACCGTTTCCCGCCCTCCTTCTCAAAGTCAAAGTCGTACACGGCCCATCGGCACTCGGCCTCGGGGAGGTCCGCGACGAAGTCGTCGTACGTGGCGGTCGGTTCCGCCCGCTTCTCGACGACGATCTCCGTGAGGTCCTTGCTGAGCGTGTAGATGATGTACTTGGCCTTCTTGCCCAGCTTCAGGTCCTGGAACGCCGTGAGGCAGTCATCGTTTACGGCAACGCCGGAGGCCTGTGAAGTCGGGGCGCGATTGCGATTGCGGGAAACGGATGGAGGACGGATGCGGATCAATCAGCGCGCCACGGGTGGGTTAAGGGGGTATGGCACGAGGGCGCATGGCTGCAGATCGGCGACGTACCATGGTTAGAAAATATATGTGGGGGAGGTGGGGCGAAGAGGAGGAGCAGGGCCTTGGATGGAGAAGGAGGATGCTAAGACGAGGGAGTGGTATAAGTATATCAAGATGAGCGACAACGGCGATTGCCGCTCTCCGATTGGGCGAGGCGGTGGCCAATGCACTCGGCCTCCAACGTCCACCAACATCCTTCATCTTGCGCATGTATGCATCTGCGATGCGATTTACATATAGCAAACATAGTAGATACACTATTCTATTCTTTGTTGTAACTGGGGTGCGTCCGTAATGCTGGAGAGTGTCAATGGATGGTCAGAGGTTCAGAAACCGAGAGCAGGTGATAATGCGAGACAAAGGGCGCTGCATGAGCGTATGTGCCGATAACATGTCATTCGCAGATGCGAATGCGTGCAGCAGGGGAAGTGTCACTGCCCGCCCTGCTCAAATACTTCATCCAGCCACCGCTCGTAGTCGTACTCAGGCTCCCCGACGCCGTTGGACGTTGAGGGCATTGCTTGTCGAAGGAATTCGATCGCGGTCGCAGGCAGGTGGGCAACGCGCAGGTCAAGTTCAGTGACGTATGGCTATGATGGTTCGAACGTCAAGGAGCGGCTGAAATGCGCAGCCCAAGTAGACTTGCCTTGTCCCCAGCAATGCCCCTGAAGGATTCGCGCAGTTGCGCGGGCGATGTTTGGTCCTCCATGATATCCACCTGGGAAGTTCGTGAGCCGATGCGCAGGAAGCCAAGCAACGGCATGCGTTTACCAAAAGGTTAATGAACGGCTCGAAGGTGACTGCGCCGTAGTCCGCCATGAGCTGGTCGTAAATGAGATTCATATCCTCATCCTAGACCACGGTCAGCCAAGAGCAGAGACAGCAGCCGCAAATGCAGCTTACAGAATATACGATTCCGAGACTGGCAAGGGCGGCCGACATCTCAAACTGGTTGAGCGTGTTTGATTCGTCCTTGTCGAAGTAGCGGAATGTACTCTCGAATTGCTCCAGTTGTGCTGGGGTCAAATTGGTCATGTTCCGGGAAACGATCTGCGCACGTTTTAGTATCTCTACGGCTGTTCCTACTGTCAAACGAACCTGGTTATCAATGAAGGCGAGTTTCTTGGCTATGCTGCCGGTGACAAGTTCGAGCTCGAATCGCAGATCTTCCACAGTGAACGCGGTATAATCGTTCTCATCGACATTCGCTGCTCGACACTCATCCTCTGCGGCGATCACCGCTTCTAGAGTCTCCGAGAAAGGTGGTATGCGAGCTTGCAGCAGCCGGACCTGCTCTATTTGTTCCTCTAATGGTCCTTCTATCGAGACAAGCTCAGTAGACATCAAACGCAGACGCTTCTCGAAGTTATTTGCGAGGTCGGCGAACTTGTGTCGGAGATTGTCCTTTATCCTGTAGGCAAAGTTAAAGAGCGTGCAGCAAAAAGTGTATGGCTTCTCGGCGAGTGCACGTACTGTCGGATCTCAGCATTGATAGCACGTGATCGCGCAGCTTCGGCTTTCAGAAGCTCGTTCCACGCCCCGTCGACGTCCGTGAGAGACAGGCCGGGAGGGGGGACGTATTCCCGAAGACCGTACGTCTTGAGCTTGGTCTGCACGTTGCCGAACAAGGTCGCAACATCCTGCTTTTCCGTAACCCAGGTGCGTTTCGTCGTCTGCTTGTAACTCTGAAAGGATTCTGAGTGCTGCAGTGCGTCGGCGTATGTGCCAACGAAGGACTTCGCAGCCCAGACGTCTTGCATGTCTGCCATGGAACGAAGAAGCTCCCGGACCCGGCGCTCATAGTCGTTCCTGCTCATCCAGACCGATTGCATGAGCTCTGCGAACTTTTCGACTCGCCGCGATACAGTTTCTGTTTGTTCTGCACAGGTTTTAGCCTTGAGAGATCGGAGACTCCGATCGACTCACCCATTGATGAGAATGCGTGGAAATAGCCAGCGACGTAGGTCATTACACTACGTTCATCAGGATGTTGAGTATCGCACAGATCGGCGACCTCCAGGAGTTGCTACAGGAGATTGGAGGTGGTCCATCAACAATCATTGGAGTGCACAAAGAGTTGAATAGACGAACAGGAATACCAAGGTGTTCCTGGGCAATCTGGAAAGCTAGACGCGTGTTACCATGGCGGTCGTTCTGGGTGTTACGGCATGTCAGAAATTGAACTTGGTTCGGAAGTCAACCACCTGCCTTACCTTGTCCAGTTTATCGTAGTCGATGAGGTCAGGTCGATGGCAATGGATGAGGGCGCAACTGGAGTCCAGCATGACTTACGATCGCGAGGAACAAAACGCAAAAATAGTTACGTACAGGGCAAGGCCATCAGACCAGCTGTAGGAGAAGTCTTGCACGTCGCATTCTTTGTATGGGGCTGTCTTACGCTGACACCAAAGAAGTAGGCCCTCCTTTGCCGAAACACCTTCCTCACTTCGAAGGCGCAAGTAGAACTCAGAACACTCCATTCAAGCGAAATGAATCAGGCCAGAGACGACGGACCTGATGTCCGCAATAGTAAATCGAAGAATGAGAGTCCAGATCATGCCGAGGATGAGTTTTAGGTTCCCGTCGATGATATCTGCGACCTTGTTCCAAACGAGCTCCAGAAGAAAGAGCAGATACTGACCTTCTGGACCAATATTGGTGAGCTTCACGCCTCGCGACGTGATGAACTCAAGTGCTTTGTTCACATTCTCCGCCTTCTGAATACGCATCCTCGGAGCCTTGTTATAACGTCCCAAGGATGTATCACCTAGTCTGAGATGAGGGTCATGGATAGCTGAAGGAAAACATAAATCGTACCCATAATTTCCTGGAGATTCAGTAGCATAAGTGCAGAGTCCGAGGAACCGTGCAAGCACCCACCATGAGCTGAATTAGCCGAACGCCATCGGACAAGTCCCGAACGAGAGAGCTCATTGGAGGGTAGCCATTCGCCTCCAGCTTCGTGTTAAGCCTAGGAGGATAGAATTTAGTCGCGATAGGCCAGCTGTAGAGACCGCACCAAGTACCACTTGCAAAACGTCCTTTCTTGCACATCCCGAGAGCGCGACTCGAGCGAGTCGATTGAGTTGGGGGACAGCGGAGAGAGCAGGCCCGCACCCCAGGATATGCGTTTGGGGTTGTAAATTGCATCCATCGCGACGGCAGGAGGAGAGGAGAATGAGATGGGGGCAGAGAGGCCGGCGGCGGTGAGATGGGAGACGAGGGAAGCAGCTCTGGGCGAGAGGCAGGAGCCCAGCCGGGGCGCACGCTGTGGCGCGCGCGAACAGCGCGTGTTCAAACTCCGAAACGCGTCCGGATTCACGCGACTCGCGACTCTCACCTGCACTCCACTCTTGTTTCCCTACCACCACCTCCCCCGTCTCGCCCCGCCTCCCTCTCTTGTGGGCGACCATGACGACGACTCAGTTCGACAGGATCTACCACGGGCTCTCCCCAGATGTCGGCAGTATGTGTTCTGCAGTCTATTTGCGCGGTTTGAGGGTGTTTGCTCAATCTTCCTTCGTGGATAGAGTTTCGTATCGCGGTGAGCGGGATGGCCTGGAAGGGGGAGGAAGGGGACCACATGGTCGCAATGCAGGCCTCGGATATCAAGTGGGCGCAATGGATTCGCGTCGCGCGCAATTACCAGCTCCGGGTTGGCCTGAAGGACCGGTCAAAGGAGACTTTCGATGGCTTTGTGCGCGAGGTGTGTCATCATCGCTCTCGGCCCTTATCGTGGCGGGATACTGAATGTGGTTCCAGGATCATGATCGCCTCGCGCATCTCCTCAAACAACACTTCAGCATCACGCTAGAGACGAAGGAGGTATCCTTCAAGGGTTGGAATTGGGGCGTCACGGATTTCCAGGGTGCGTCCAAGGCGCAATACTTCGTTAACTGTATGCCGACCCCGATATCCAGGTCAAGACCTCGCATTCCTTGTTTCAAACAAAACTGCATTCGAGCTCCCACTCACCCAAGTGGCCAACTCGAACATCGCTGGCCGTACGGAGGTCTCCCTGGAATTTACCACGCAAAATAAAAAGCAATCCCGAGGGGCTCCCGATGAGATGGTTGAGATCCGCTTTTACGTTCCCGGGACCCAAACGAAGAACCGCGGATCGGACGCGGGGTCACAAAAGTCCGATGTCGAAGAGGACGGCGAGGAGGTCAGCGCTGCGCAAGCCTTCCACGACCTCGTCAAGGAGAAGGCAGAACTCGGCGCAGTCGCTGGCAACATTATTCTCAGTTTCGACGAGGTCAACGTTCTCACACCGAGAGGTCGGTACGACGTCGACATGTACCCTGAGTTCCTACGGCTGCGTGGGAGAACGTACGACTACAAGATCATGTATGGCAGCATCTCAAAATTGTTCCTTCTTCCCAAAGACGATCTACATGTTCTCTTCATCGTGAGTATGATTTCATTCTTGCACATTCCCAGCTCTCATGTTGTTCCCGTAGCTTGGCCTCAGCGTTCCTATCCGTCAAGGTCAAACCAGATATCAATACCTAGTAATGCAGTTCAACCGTGAGGAAGAAATTACGGCCGAGCTGAACATGACCGAGTAAGTACTTGATGAATAAGCCTGTTCATTCGCAGTCCGCTCACTACTTCTATAGGGAGGAAATCGCGAAGTATGACCGGCTAAAGAAGAACTACGAAGACCCCACCTATGAGGTCGTCTCTGGCATATTCCGTGCCCTCTCCAAGAAGAAGATCATCAGCACCGGCAACTTCGAAAGGTACGTCGCACTCCCCGAATCCTCCGACCTCGGCGCACGGCGCTCACATCGTGTCCGCAACCCCAGCCGCGACGGCCACCCGTCGGTCAAGGCGAACCTCAAGGCGGTCCAAGGCGACCTCTTCCTGCTCGAGAAATACGTCTTCTTCGTCTCGAAGCAGCCGACGCTCATCGAGCTGTCGGACATCCACCAAGTCGTGTTCTCGCGCCTGGGCACGAGCATGGGCGCGAACGCTGCGCGGACGTTTGACATGAAGATCGTGACCAAAGGTGGGTCGGACCTCACCTTCACGAGCGTCAACAAGGAGGAGCACGAGGTTGTGAGCTCGTACCTCCAGGACAAGAAGGTGAAGACCAAGAACGAGATGATGGAGGGTGAACTTCCGATCGCCCTCGACGACGAGGACGAGGAGATGCAGAGCGTCGCAAGCTCGGGCGAAGAGGCACCGAAGCCACGGCGCGGGGACGAGGACGAGGACAGCGAGGAAGGTGGGTGTCTTGGGGTGCTTTCTGCGTTCGCAGTGCTGCATGCTGATGGTCTCGTAACCGATAGACGAGGACTTTCAAGCGTCAGACTCGGACTCGGGCTCGCCGACAGAGTCGGACTCGGATTCCGATGGTGGCAAGACTGCGTCTGATGCGAGTGGCGACCGTGACTTCATGAAGGCGGGCAAGGGTAAGGGCAAAGCCAAGGCCGCGCCCAAGAACGCGCCCAAGAAGAAGGCCCCTGCGAAGAAGAGCAAGGCGGACGGGAGCGATGCGGAGGATGACGAGGAGAAGCCGAAGAAGGCCGCGCCCAAACCTAAGCCTAAGCCTAAGCCCAAGGCGAAGAAGGACGACGACGCGATGGACGTGGACGAGGAGGACAAGCCTAAACCCAAGCCCAAGCCGAAACCGAAGGCGAAGAAGGACGGCGAAGAGGGACCGGCGAAGAAGAAGTTGAAGACAGCTGCAGACTGAACTGAACTTCTTATCCCTTGTCTGGGCTCATTCGTCGTTGTCGGAAGGGCCTCTGTCGTGTTGCATCATCACTCTACTAACTAATTGCACGCCTTGTCAGTTACCTTATTGTTCATCACGCTTTCGCAATGCCATGTCATGATTTCACGCGTCGTCGTAGTGGTTTTCCGGCCGATGTGGACTCCTGTGTGTTTTCGGCAATATCTTTGTTGTCTTTCTCTGCCATTGAATAACCGAGGTGCGCAATATCTGGCACAACAGCAATGATAATGCATAGGTAGGAGGGATTACGATCAGCGTGGGAGGTCATTCGTGTCTATGGGTGTGATTTGGTGATCACGGATTGGTTAACAGCCCACCCTCGTATATATATTGCATGTGGCGAAAAGCATGCGGTGCTCGATGCTATCCAGCTCCGAAGGATACCCCCCCGTGACAAGTTAAGTACCGGACCGAACCTGTGACTTGCATCGGTAATGGGTTTTCGACTCCGTCGATTTACGTGTTGCTGTCTTCACGGTGGTCTTTGCAAGAGGCATGTTCTTCTTCAGTCTAAGCTCTGTCGATGGTTTGCCCGGCTGGGATTGGACTGATCACTAACGCAACTGCAACGAAGGCCTGTTCGCCGTATGCGGCGTGCCCAATACATGGAAGTTAATTCTAGGGCGTAGAAAAAGAGCAAGGTCATGTGGGGAATCTATGTATTAGCGTAGCCGTATAATAGTTCTAAATGTTTAGAATAAGAAAAACTGAAGAGAAAGTAATCAAAGACGTAGAGGCCTGAGAGCGATAATTCAAGCTCGTGAAATGGGCTTTTGGGGGTGTCCGGATGTCAAATCCTGGAGAAAGAGGGGAAAAGAGAAATAACAGTGATGGGGAAAGGGAGGAGCTGAATAGTGTACCGAAAAATAGAAGTCACGAAATAGAATGAAGGGGAATGTTTGGACAGCTGGGTGTGAACGGCAGCCGACGATCCCCTGAATGAAGGGTCGTATGAAACGTGCGAGAGGAGCTCCCAGCTGTGCATCTGGTAGGAAGACCGTGTACCTTGCGCATGCCAGGTCAAAGGGTGAAGCGTTGCAACCGAAGGGCAGGCTCGTCGCTGAGATAGACCGGGTCCGAAAACGACTTTTTTGAAAGTAGGCAGACTGACCGCGGCAGGGGGATCTGAACTTGCTGAGGCGAAACTTCTGGGGCCGCGTTCCACCGCGGACCCACCCCTGGACACAAGTCTCAGGACGAGTGCGGTGGACTATGTACTTACTGAGAGCTGTCGACCAGCCTCAGCCTGCTGAGCGCCCCGCCGAAACGACGAGCCTCGATGGGCGTGCGAGGAAGCGGTGTGCCTCGGAGCGGGTGGATGTCACGATCCTGAACGACGGGGTCCCGCATCCTTCTGAATCTCAGGCCCCAAGGCGTCGTCGCAGTGGTTGTCGATGCCATCGTCGTCGATGGAGCGGGAACCACACTGTGCCAACACTCAAGTGCGAGTCCTGCCCTGGCGCTGCCGGCACGACCGCCCCAAAAGATGGGCTTGGCCTGCCTCTCTGGTCGAACAGGCTGGGCTGGGGCGGCCCGCCGGGATGGAGGCATGGGTGCGAGGAGAGGCACGGGTTCGACTGGGAGCAGGGGTGGGAGCGCGGGCGCGGGCTGGGCCGGGCGTGCCTGGGTGAGATTCCGGCAGAACCATGACATTGTCGGGGAGGTCGGCGAGCGAGAACAGTTACAGACAGCTGCAGCGTTCTGTGCAGAGTACACGAGTGGGGCTGGCCAGACGTCCTCCATGGGCACTATCTCAGTCCGAGTCTGAGTTTCGAGCGCAGCGGGCTCGAGGCCCTTCGTCGGTCCCGATGGCGCCCTGTTGCCTGCTAGTACGTTACGCACGTTCCGATAAACCTCCTTCTGGCGCTGCATACGAGCACGCATCTTCGCTTGCCACAACTGAGCGTGTCGTCGTGTTGCGATCTGGACACGTGTATGAACCGCCGCAGCCAGGTGAGATGAAGCACGTGGGGAGGCACAGAGAGGCTGGGAGACGGGCGATAGAGCGACCTTCGTGCGGTGGGCACGGGAAGTGGAACTAGCACGGTTGCGGCGGCGGAGAAGCTTTTCCCATCCGTGGCATGACGCCTTCGAGTCCTGCATGAGCGACATCAGTTCTGTCCGAGGCAAGGACGACTGCGCAGACCATAGTGAGGACATGTTCCGCACTGCGCTTGCCCTGGGTAAAGATGTAGATTGACCTCCGAGTGCGCAATTGAATCTGATTGCAATTTCAAAACATAACAATCATAGATGAGGCGCCACACGTACCCTCATCGTGTCACACAGAATATTAATCTTGACATCAGTGCAGAGAAGCGCAGCACCGCGGCATGATTTGAGAGCGGAGATGGTAGTAGGAACCAGTTTGCGGGGGACATCGACAATGGAATCCTGGAATGTTTTGGGGATCCCTCTGAATAAACGACATGACGAAAATGTGCACATAGATAGGACAGCCGAGCGACAGACGTAGCTGCAAGAGAGCAACGGTGCAAGCAGGTACCACAGGCGTCGACAGAAAGCTGGAAGAGTAGTGCTGATCCTGATCGCGGGGAGTGGGCGGTCTTGAATGCCACGCTGACAGCCTGGAGGCTGACATGCGGCAGAGATCTGAAGTTGCGGCGAACACGTCGGCCTTTCGCTATTGATCGTGGCGAACGATCGGTGTACAGAACTTCTGAGGTACAACTTACGCTCAGTAGCAAAACGTCGTTAAGTAGCCCGAAGTGTGGCACGATATCAGCCTCGACAGAGCCAGGCGCATGGGTCAGACGTTAACATGGCCAGCTCGGACTTGATTCCATTGTTGACCTGGCGACCTTCCAATACACTGTTGTCCAGGTCATCGCCTTTCTTTAAATAGGACAACGCGTGTTTGCAAGGTGCCTAAATTGAATATGTCAGTTGGCCTCAGTTGTCTATAGCGACTAACTGAACTGACCAGCGTTGATCAGGAAACAGTACCATTGAACAATTAAGACGCTTGGGGCATCTTTACGAAGTAGAGCGCATAGGGCGACCATGACAGCCATATTCCCTTATTCCTCAGAGCAACTGGTGCTCCTCCTGACAAATGGTCTGATGCGGGCCTGGAGGTCGCAAAAATCGAAGCTGAGTGGGCAACTTGCTCAAACGAGTTGCTTGTGGCGAGGGCGCTTGCCGCCGAACCGCGTTACGTAATGCAGTGTTGGCCTGGTATGCTGACCTCGGGCCGGTCGCTGAGGCTGGTACACTGGGAAAACGGAAAATGGGGGTGTGTCTCAACTGAGAGAGGCACCTCCGCTATCTTTGTGGGTGTGAGATCCACCAGGCAGCGTTTTGGAACACACATTTGGTAGGCCAACAGAACCCGCCACGCGTAGTCAATTGACCGGCGCATACGGCGACGCAAAGGTGGCAACTGCCACTACCACTACCACAAGTGGCCTAGGTTGCGGAACATGCATCAGTCGAGCTACGATGAGTGCATGTCGTCAGCAATGACGGTTTTCACGGTTACACGTACATCAGAAGCGGCGACCCACAATAACCCACCCTCGAGCTTGTGCTGTACCGATTTTGCAATGCATCGAACTTGATTCCTCCGCTCAAAGTAATGCGCAGACGCATAACCTGTTAATGATGCTCAGCTTCAAAACAGAGAGATGGTAACATCATAACCGCAAGTCGCGGCAGTACCTTCAACGCCGAAGCGAACGACCTCCATCCACTGCTTGCTTCGAGAACCCGTTCAGCTGACAGCGTTTGCCTGCCGTGGCGTGCGCCGAAGAAAAGTAAATTTTCCTTCGCATTACGAGCCAGTAGCTGGGAATAATCCGGGACCGTAGTAATTCCTGTGGCCAAGACGGTAAGAGATTGCTGTTTGGAACGACATCCATCTACGTAATCATAGCAAATCTTGCCAAGTTATCCTCGCGCTGAACGCATGACCCACGACGGCGACTACGGCTTGAAAAAAACAACTCCGCCATTGCGAACTCGACTTCGAATGTTACCGGAAACTCACCTTCGAAGGTTACGGATGGAGCTGGCGCAAAGTTCATCTACGTGTGGCTTCTTGGAAGTTGCCGTTACCTCGCATATGATCGGCAATGCGCCAAGGTCCTGCCGCGTGGTTAGTCATCGCTTCCACGACGCTTTCATAGTTATGGCATTCGTCTACTTCTTGCCCACCAGGCGGCCGGCAATCGTTCGGCCTTTTCTGGATATGGGGCGGGAATGTTGCCGGCATCTCAACCTCGAGTCGAGCAAGCGCACCCGGCGCACCCCCATGACCTCGTTCTGGGAAGTTTGGGGTTGGAACTATGGCGACGTAATAATAGTCAGCCTGTCTTGGCCGTTCAGCAGACCAGCGCGATGAGAAGCCACCTACAGTAATAGTGCCGCCGGCCGTGTTAGATTCGAAATTTGGCAAGTCCCGCACAGCCCCATCCGAAACGCGTCGACGTCATGCATTGCAATGACTCTATCATTACGCGTGCGGTCGACGATTCGAACGTTCCCCACACACAGGAAGTCTGGGGAGGCTGGGCGGCATTGAGAACGTGGAATGAAGAGTTCTGAGTCATCGGGCGAGCGAAATGACTGGAGTTCCCCCATTCCACGCGTTTTCCGAGGTGTGAAATGTCGTTTCTAAATGAGCAAGACCTGCGATGGAAAGTCCAGCCCCCCTGAGCTACGTACGTCCATTTCGGGGGTACGTGACCACGCGTGGGCGTACCTTTTGCTCTCGGTCTCCCGTGCTTCAGCGCTCCAGTTCTGCTTCAGCGCTTTAGCTTCAGCACCCGCGTTGGGCGGGTGGGCGCGACGGCGCCGACGGGCCCTTGCGCACTGCGAAGTCCGTGTGACGCCGGCGGTGACCTTGCTCAGTAGCATGTTTGAGCGAACCTCCGCGGCGCCGCCGGCTGGACCTTCTAGAGGCTGGAAGCTTGAAGGGTTGCGATGCGTCACGAGGCTACGAAGGCATAGAGTTTGACCTCGAGTGTAACTTTCCGTGCGCTTGGTTTAGATAGAGAAGAGATTGCGCGGCTTCAGCCTGAGGACCCGCGAGTGTATGTAGTATGTAGTAGAGTATTTACTCACCTGGCGTGTACTTACTCACCCTGAAAAGTCACAGGCTACATTGCTCGCAAGGCCCTCCGCCTCGGAAATTACATGAGATGGCAGCGGGTACCCCGGTGCCTTGGGTGATCGTGGGCGTCGAGAGTGAATTGAATGTATGCACCGCCGAATGTCCCCCGTCCGTCACGACGGAAAAAAGCATTGAGACTTGTCTCTACGGCGACTTACTGTATCTTCCTTACTGACCACAGTCCACAGAAATACGTGCTCGGGCACTGGCTGGTGGCCGCGATGCCGGGCCGCTGACGTCGGAGGGGCCGTTCAGTTGGTTGCGATGGTCAGACAGGAAAAGTTGACGCCGAGGCAGCGCCGCGCACCCACGGGAATGGATATTAATTTAAATGTTGCGGTGGCACAAACATTACTCGGGCTGCCCTGTTGGTTAGATAACGCCACCAATGTAAATCATCGTGCACGCGTAAGTCAGTAAAGCGGCGGTATGTTTTACAAAGGGGCTAGCAAGTAGAGCGGAGAGGCCAGAAGATGACGCATACATTCTGGTCGTATGCACTGGAGTTCACTCTGTCCGGTGTTTTCCTCTCGGAAGAAAACAATCGGGTCCCTCCGAAGGCTCCGGGAAACGGTCGAAGTGATGAGCATTGAAACATTGATGGGGCGAGAGGGTGTTCCAGGCCCTGACGTAAACGGTCTTGAAAAAGAGCCCGATGGATCGAGTTATCTGGGGTGGAAATGACACTTCTGGCAAGCTGACATGATGCACGGGAAACCAGAGGGCACGGTGGGGCAGTGGTGGGGGACTGCTGTGCCCGACGTGCGGCGGCGTAAATAGCGAGGAGCTGTCGAGGATGTCCGACGAGCGCAAGTGGGCGGAGATGGGAGCGATGCGAGTGCGATGCGGCTGCGTTGACGAGGGCCGGCATGAGGTGTGAGAACGACCTGCCTGATTTGCCGGGCCAATTTAGGCTGGAGGACGAGGTCATCGATGACCCCAGCTGGCACCCTCCATCCTCTGCCCCACAACGTTACCAGCAGAAGCAGGCCATATGGAGCCCCTCCACGGTCCAGGTCCAGGGGTCGCCCTGCACCGACCTTCCAAAGCACAGCTCTTCTCAGTCCACGACCGTCCTTCTTCGGAACCGCGCCCGTACAAATTGTTCGAACCCGACGCCCTCCGTCTCGCAAATTCCGTTGCCCATTCAGGCCTCTTGCCTGGCCCACGCGTCCCAGCCACGCCTCCCGGCAACTGTGACATCTCGCCATCCCCTGAAAGCCGAGAGCTTGACTGTGCCCACACCCAGGCGCATGAGATCCTCTGGAATCACTTCGGGTTCCTCCCTTACGACCCCACTCTTGACCTGGAGACGGGTGCCTATAAGGAGCCGCGGGTGAGTACTCTATCCTATCTTTCACTTCTAGATTTGCCCGTACCTGCCTTCGCCATCAACGCCGTGGCCCGTGACGGTAGGGGCCCTCGTGTTTTCCACGAGTCGGGACACCAGATCTCGAGCAGGCGCGCGCGCTGCTATCCGCCATTGCACGCAGCTTCTCGGCGTCTCATCATTTTCTCCACGCGTTCCGCCCGTCTTCACCCAGCGAATCTCGTCTTCTCACTCACACGTCCTCTCTTTAGTCCCCATCCCTGCGCTCCCCGCTTGGCCCTCGCGAGACCTCATATCCTCATCACCACCGCCGCTCCCGGACCTCCCCTCCCTCCCCGGCCTTTGACATCTCCTCGCTCCCGAACGCCATGACCAAGAAACGAAGATCTTTGACGTCCATCCTCGTCCCCTCCTTCTTGCCCCAGGCCAGCGCATCCACCTCCGCTCTCCCTACCTCGCCTACAGCAGGTCGCTCCAGCATCTCCGGCTCGTCTGCGAGCACTTCTAACCTTTCGCTCGCCGATACTTCCGCGGAATGGCTATCTTTCTACTCTGGTGCACCATCCCCTTTGTCTGTGGCAAGGCCCTCTACGCCCTCTCGTAACTCTCCTCCCCCGGACCTTCTTGACGAGGACCCATTCGCGAATCTTGTGCCTAGCCCCTTGCGCCCCTCACGAGCCTCATCGCCGGTGCACGATATCTTTGGTGGCAATGCATTAGTGCCATTGGAGACTCCGCTCTCGCCACTGTCTCAAAGTGCGCTTGAGCAAGAGAACGGTACGCGCAGAGCGCGTAGTTTGCGCGGAGAACGCCCTCATCGTTCATTCCGGCCCTCCCCATCCACGCCACCCCCCTCGCCCACTGGACCAGCGACGCGTCCGCGCCCTGTACGGAGACCCAAGTCGTCGGGCCCACCTCAGGTACGCCCCGCCTATACGCGGCCCGCATTCGCGCCGCGTCCTTCTCTGCCCTCCCTCAACACGCTTGCGTCAACGACACCAATTCATGTGCCGAAGGTAAGTCGGCGATTATCGAGTTTTTCGAGCTGCGAACGTGGTGACCACGCGAGATATGCTGAGGCGCCGACGTTTGCAACATTTTGCAGGTCCGAAGGGGTCGGCCGGGCGCCCATTTACCGCTGGAGCCATGGGAAGACCCTGGGCCATCTTCGCCCGACCCGCCGTCGCCGACGAGCGCACGAAGCTTCATTGGATCGCAGTCACTAGGGTCGCGCCGACGAGAGCACATAAGGCGTCCCACGCTGAGTGTGATCAGGGATTCGCGGATGTTTTGCGACGGGGACGGCGAAAGTGCGGGCGCCGGAGAAGAGGCTCCGGCAGAAGCGCCGAATGGAAGCCCTTCGAACGCTGCGGATGCCGCCGAGCAAGAAGACGCGGCAGAAGAGGGCGCCTCATTCTCGACTTCTCGCTCTTCGTCGCAGAACGACCTTCCATTGGAGCCTGATCAGGAAAGCGCCGGGAGCCCGCATTCGGCCACAGCCCACGAGGTCCACGAGGTCCACGAACCCGACGCGCCCCCGACCCCGCCTCCCAAGTCTCCCAAGTCCCCGTCGCCCGCCTTGCATCGTTCGCCGTCCGACACCTCCAGCGTCTCTGGTAGCTCTGGCACCTCGCGAACCTCGACCGAGTCCACTGTTCCGTCGCTCTGCCCATCCTCGCCTCGGTCATGCTCGTCAGCATCCACAGAGCCGTATTTCCACTTGTCCCCGGAACGTGCTCAGTCGCCCCTGCCACCGCTCCCCACCGAAGACCTTATCCACGTCCACGTTGCCGCTGATCACTCAGGACACCCAGGCTACTCGGACCTCTTCGCACACCATCGCCACACTCAGGTTCTCACCAGCGACCTCCTCGCGAGCTTGGACTACAATTATTCCGACGCGCTCTCCCAACTGGGCAACGGCACCTCCGAACATGCTCCGGATACATCTCTTTTTCCCCCTGGAGACTTCGAGCCTGGTTCGTCCGCAGGAACGATCAAGCACGTTTTCTCTCAGACACACGCCGCGTCCCAGCGCAGCGAGGCCGAGCACTTGAACTCCCGTTGGCGCTCAGTAGATGGCCAGATCTCGGTCCCGAGCATGCCTCCGCTGCCTCACTCGCCCCCCGAGCTGCCGAGTTCCTCATCCGAGGACGTCTCGACGGACAATAGCGTCTCGCCATCGCCCATTTTATCGCGGTCCCGCTCCTCTTCGACGGTGTCGTCCGAGTACGACTTTGGCGAGGATGAGTGCGAGTACTACTCGTACGACATTGGATCCTTTCAGGACCCGCTGGGTTCGCCTTCAACGGCGGGTCAGCAGCGCCGTTTCCTCGGGTATGGCATCCCCTGGCCGTCGACGCGCCGGCGGAGCTCCGGCTCTGCGGACTGCGGCGGGTCCGCGTGCAGTGGGGGAGGCATGACGGACGTGCTGGACGACCTGGAAGACCTCGCGGAGGACGTCACGGAGCGATTCTCGCTCGCGCGCACGTCCCCTGACAACTCTGTGCGTTCGTCTTTCCTCTCTGGGTTGGGGTCCGGGGAGGATGACGTGTTCGGGTGTTCGGGAGAAGGCGGGCTCGCTGACGCTCCTGGGGGCGATTACAGCTCGTACTCGCGGCGACCGAGCGCGACCGGCGGATCAAGTCAACAGCACAGCACAGCGCGCGCTGGAAGCTCTTCCAACGGCGTTAGCGGCGGGTACGGCGCCTCGTGGAGTGGGGGTGGGAGGGGGGCACATCGTGGGGGCGCGGGTGGTGGTGATGATGATGATGACGACAGCGACGATGACAGGCGGCGGCGGCCGTCCCGTCTCCCTGCATCCTCCTCCGCCATGTTCTCGGATTCGGAGTCGGAGTCGGAGAGCGACTATGGATCAGACAATGAGAATGGTATCCAGGGAAGCCCGACCGCCAATAAGAGGCGCCAGCGGCACGACACCACTCGACCCGGAATGCCTCCGACTTCTTCGCCCCCGAAGGACGACACGACCGACGATGATGTGCCCCTCGCTCAGCAGATTCCGGGGGCGTTGAAGGCGCAGCGGACGATCCGCCGCCAGGTACGCGACGAACTCGACCAGAAGCGGGCTGAGCGGCGTGCACGAGCCCAACAAGCTCTCCAGCAGCAGCAGCAACAACAACAGCGTGAAGAGCAGCAGCAGCATCCTACGATGTGCTCGCAACAGTCCTCTCCGTCAAGATCGGTTGGGCGCCCGCGCACGAGAACCCTCCCAAGCAACATTAACAGCCCGTTCTCCGCCGGAGACCTGACCAACAAGCTGCTGAGTCTTCAGACGTCTCCCCCTGGCGGCACGCCGCCCTCTGTCCCGCCTATCCCGTCCAGTGCTTCCCCCCTGCCAGGTCGATCGAAGCGTCCCTCCTTCGATGGAAACGAACAACATGCGTCATCACTGGCGCGCGGCCGCACCATCGCCGGCGACCTGGGGTCTTTCGTCCCTTCGGCGCAGAGATCGCAGCCCGCGCAAGAAGGTGTGAGGACCCTCCGCCCGACGCGGTCCTTCCACCGTCGCCCGCGCACGGCAGACCCGGAGACAACCCCTCCCCTCCCCGCTCAAACGCCGCCGAGCGCCCCCCTCTCGCGCAGCGGCACGTCATTGTCACGCAGTGGCACGACGAGCCGCCGGCGCCCTGCGATCGAGGAACCCTTGCCTCCCCCGCCGTACTCGGCCAACGCGCCGGCGCTTGATCGTGGGAAGTCGACGAGGAGCGCGCCGTCCCGTCGTCCGAGCCGTGAGCGCCAGGAAAATAGTGGGTTCGTCGTGACCTCGCGCAACCGCGCAACTGCCGCTCAGGCCCAGGCCCAGGCAACAGTGGTGGTTCCGCCTCCGGCTTCGGCGTCGGTGTTCGCGCAGCCCGCCAAGACGTCGGGGACGCAGATGTGGCAGCAGCGGGTGTTCATCGGGAACATGCAACGCTTCGTGCTGGTGGAGATCGGGTCCGTGACGACCGCGGGAGACGTGCTGAGCATCGTGGACGGCCAGGGCGCGCTCGAGCAGGGCAGGGACGGGTGGATGCTGTGGGAGGTTTCGCAGGACTTTGGCATGGGTACGTCAGCGTTGGCTTTAGACTTTCATTAGAGGGTTCGACAGGCTGACGGCATGATGATTTTGGTTGTGGTCCTTGGCTCTTGGCAGAGCGTCCAATCCGGACCTTCGAGATGCTCAACGACGTGTGCGGGGCGTGGAACTCGGACAAGACGGTCAACCTGCTCGTCATCAAGAAGACGCTCCTCGCGCCGCTGCTCAGCCCCAGGGCCATGCCGTCGAGCTCGCCGATGTGCAGCGGGTACGTGCAGTGGGAGTACAAGCGCGGCAAGTGGCAGAAGCGCTGGATGGAGCTGCGCGAGCACAGTCTATGGCTCTCGAAGCGCGACACGGGCAAGGACGCGCAGTTCTTGTGCTCGCTCAACAACTTCGACGCGTACTACGTCACGCGCGTGCACAAGGCGCCCAAGCCGTACGTCTTCTCCGTCAAGTCGACCGACAGCTTGACCTACTTCGAGGATACGGCCGATTATGTGCATGTGTTCTCGTGTGGGGAGTCGGAGGGCAAGAACTGGCTCGAGAAGATCCTCCTCGCTCGCGTACGTTCATTTGCTGAGTATGATTTGACGACGTTGTTAACAATCGATTGTGTAACTGCAGTCCTACGTTCTCTACCAAGAACGCAACGTCGTCAGCGCATCCAGCGCTGGTGTTGCTGGCTCCGCGGCTCCCAGCAATTCTGGTACCGGCGCTCTCCAACGCTCCGGAACCCGCAGACGTCCTGCTCAACCTCTCGTCAACGTCGGCCCTCCCAAGAACGACATGGCTGCTCCCCTCAACTTTGAAGCCCCGGCTGGATCCCTCCTCGCTCGCCGCTAGGTAACGATAACCCTTACGCTTCGCCACATACCACGGCCCCTGATCGTACCCTATGCCCATATGTATTGTCTCGCGTTCTTGCGGAAAGAAACGTATGTATTGCCTGGCGTTCGTTAGAACGCCGTGTACAATGGTGTATTGCCATCGCATCGCCGCCTCCGTTCTTTTTACGAACCGCACGCTTGCGTGCTTACTGCCGCTGTCGCTGTCTAGTACATGTACCCCACCTCCGCCCGCCCGCCCACTCTCACTGTCCTTAGGGTTGCTCGTCGCATTATATTTAACCTTCCTTCATAAAAGCCTGTCGTTTGGTGCGCTTGCCGCGACCGTTCATAGTAATTGTCCCCACTTTCCGAGTCTGACTCTGTATCCATCGTATGCAACGTGTAATTGGGCCGTTGAGGAATAGAAACATTTGATCATTAGCTTTGCCCTCGACGTTCAAGTTTTGGGATCGAAGGGCTTGTTCTGTGACAGCGCTGCTAGCGCTCATCAACGGAGACTTGGTCAACAAAGTCCGCCAGAGCGTCCTCCAGGATCGTCTTTCTCGCTTCCAGCGTCTCGTGGGCAGGATTGCCCTGCATTAGCTCCGGTATCCAAAGGACCTCCAGGGTCTTCAGTCGTGCTTGTGCACGTGTCTGCAGAGCAGCGCGGAGACCTGTCGCGAAAGTAGCCGTGCATGGGATTATGCCTTTGACGACGATGGTTTCAAGCTTGGAGCAAAGGAAAGGTTCCCATTCAGAGCCCGAGCCGGATCGCGCAGTGAGTAGGCAGTTGATGACGTCCGAATTTAGGACGGAACCCTCGAGTCGGAGGTCGTCTAGACTTATCCCGAGCATTGGGTGGCAGCGTAAAAGTGAGGCGCTTGACTTGAGGGAAGCTATTGAGCAGCTTGCTAAGGGTAACGAAGAAGCGGCCTTGACAAAACACTGTGGCGTCGCTGATGTTCGAGGGGACAAGGGTGGTTATATCGTCGACGAGCGTCGCTAGGTAGGGCAGGAGCTTTTCAAACTCGGAGATGCGAACTCGAATATCCAGAGCTTTTTGCTCCCCTTTCAAGATTCGTAATGTAGACATTTCGTGAGGGTTCAGCGGGACGAAGGAGAGCCCGGTAATTAATTCGCGCAGGAGTTTTCGATATCGGATGGGTAACACGGCGCTGAACAAACTGTCGTTGCTCCCGAGATTCAAGGAGGCGGTGGGAGGGAACGTGATGTGGTCGAGGAATTTCGAGATCGATCCTTTGCGAGTCTCGAAGATGCGGAGTTTGCAGAGTTCGGGGAAGTGGAGAACGGAGGCGCGATCGACGGAGGCCCAGCCCGTGAGCTGGGTGGGAAGTGCGTTCACAAGGTTAAGAACGCGAAGGCGGGAGCATTGGCTGAGTGCGTTCGAGAATAAGAGCGGGGATATGATGCGGGGGATGTAGAACTCGGCGGTGTCGTCTGTCACCCCATGCCTGAGAGTGAGGGATACTAGAGGGGGACATGCAGATGCTCGGGTAAACAGTACGCTGGTCAGATGCAGGCAGCGAAGAGAAGGAAGGTCGTCCTTTGTCCATGGAACCAAATGCGGCAGATCCTCTTCCCGCGCTTTCCTGTTCTGAGCATTTGACAACACCATGAGGTCTTCCAGCTCTGGCATGTTTCCGCCCTTGAGAAATCGATGAAACTCGATGAAACCCGGAACTTCCAAATGCATAGCAAGCGACCTGATACGATTCAAATAAAGAACAAAGAGTCCTTCAGGACTCCGGGCGAGGTCGTCCAAGTTCGGCTCATGCACTGTCAGCTTGCGGGTGCCAGAGGACTGAAGGAGCATGCGAACGAGTCCGTTGTCGTCTTTACAACGCTTTCCGACCTTCTTCACGACTCCGAGAAGGTTTGTGAAGAACTCGGGGATGCTGAGGGGAATCATGCGCCACGTTCTGCAAACGTGCATGAAAACATTGTCTCGGATGCTGTCGAGCTTGATGCTGAGGAAAATGCGACTGAGGACTTCGACAGGGAGGGTGGCGTAGATCGGTGCGGCAGCGTTATGGATCGAACGCAAGGTACGTAGATACTCTTCACATGCTTCGATTCTGGGGAGTGTCCAGCTGTGAACCTCATGCGGTTGTAGGTTCTTGAGTAGCTCAGCATCGGTGGCTGGCATGGACAATGTTCCAAGGTAAGGAACGGAGATGGACACGAGGGGGGTATCAGCCGCGAAAATCATGCCCCTAAAAGCTGTATGGAAGTCGTTACATATGAGACAATTGACGAAGGAACCTAAGATCCAACGAAGTGAAGGAGTTCTCGCACCTTTGATAATGGTGATTTTGGTACGTCGACAAGAAGTGGTCCGCTGTAGACACTGGATAACGCCGCCATCAGTTAGCGCTTGGTCATGGGGAAGGCGGAATGCACGAGGCAATAATCTGAGCTGAGAAGACGGGGAAGCTTGATATTATGATTGATACTTAAGTTTCGAGACGACCCATGCATGCTGATTATTCATCCTTTGCTTTCCCGTTAACAAACGGGCTGCCTCTCCACGAACGCTCGAGTGGCGAGCCTGAGGTCGATACATGCTAGTGGCATCGGGTGGCTCGAAGTTGCCTTGGTGCGCAGTAAATGCTCTTCATGTTACCAACCAAAACGTCGGTGGGTGTTTTGGTTACAGCGTCGCTTACACGAGGGCATTTCAGTACGTACATCTCTGCATCCGAGGCACACGAGGAACTCAACCTACTAGGACGACAAATCTAGAACTCGCAGAATGCCCAACGATGACAGGGATCTCCGTGCCGTGTAGTCGATATCCTATATCATGCACTTGCCCTGCGAAGTAAAACCTCACCACGGCCAGACGATCAGATTCACTCTTACCAACTGTGCTCTACCGTCCCGCACGACCTCCTTCAGGAATGTCCGCCGAACATGATACTATTCGCAGTCTCTGTTCCACACTGATGCAGAGCCAGCCGTATTGCAGCGGCACCCTGGACGTCCAACCGCGGGATCTGGTGCTCTATTACGGGAGGGGGACCCAAACGAGGCGTGTCAATCTCTCAAAGTCACTTCGGATGCGTACAACTCACCACGCCCCTGTGTTCGACAAGCGCATCGATCTATTGGTGGCGACCACCGATGAGCTAGATGCGCTCGAGAAAGCGTGTGAGCCAGCCCCGTTCGGGCGCAACGACCAGACCATCCTAGATGATAGCTATCGCAAAGCGGGAAAGATAGAGGTCGATGATTTCGTGCTCAGGTTCGCCGAGCAGGCTGGGCTGATCGAAGTCATACGGTCATCCCTCTTCCACGGCGCTGAGGAAGAGAAGTTTGTCCGGGCGGAGCTGTACAAGCTGAATGTGTACGGTGCGCATATTGTCAGCCCTTCTGCTAAGGCGAGCATGCCTCAACTAACTACCCACCTCATGCCCAGGGCAAGGATGCGTTCTTCAAACCGCATAAGGATACACCGCGCGCGGAGAACACGTTCGGTTCTCTCGTCATCGTGCTCCCCACTCCCCACGAAGGTGGCGCACTCATCCTGCGCCACGACCAGCGGGAGTGGACGTTTGATTCTAGCGGAGCCTGGTGCGACTTTGCGCATAGCTTTTGCCTCCTTCTTCAGCGACGTTGAGCACGAAGTCACCCCCGTGAAGACTGGATACCGACTCATCTTCACGTACAACCTTTACTTCTCGCCTACGCGCATCGGTTATTTCAATACGCCGTCTTCCGGCCTGCACGTTCTGCAGCCCACCAGCGCGAACACGCCGGCGGTTTCCGGCGCGCTCGCCGCTCTCCTTGCAGAGAGCAGCATCTTGCCGGAAGGCGGCACCCTCGGCTCCGGGCTGCAGCACCAGTACCCGCTTCCCAAGTCGTGGACTAATGAGGACAGAAACCCTCTCGAGGCGCTGGAGGGCTGGCTGAAGGGCGGCGACGCCGCTTTATTCAGCGCGTGCACGGACCTTGGGCTGAAGCCGCACTTGTACCTGGTCTATGAGGACGAAGAGTATGAGCCAATCCTCCCGATCCTCCTCAAGGCGGCCATTGAAGTGTTTGGCTACGACCCGGAGAACGATAGCGCCATAGATGCGATTTGCCGCTGGTGGGGAGGGGTGGTCATTCTCTACCACTCGCTTTTCCCAGTTCCGTCCCAGAGAAGGTACGCAGGCATGGGGAGAGACGCAAGTATCTCCAGCGGCTGGAGGACCGGGATGGTTACAAATATCTCGTGAAGGAGACGGCACGTCTTCCGTCGAAGACGGTGCATATGGTGACGGAGATGACGACGTTTAACCAGCTAAAGTCCGCGATGGTCGTGGACATGGGAAATGAGGCAGGGCTTTGCCACATGTACAAGTATGTGTGCTTGCTTGTGGATGTCGGGCCAGCGGGAAAGTGGAGCGAGATGAGGCCCGAGAATTGAAGGATAGACACTCGGAGGACCATGAGGGATGGGATCGGCGAGGAGGATGAGAATGAGCAGGGTTCGAAGAATGAGGTCGATCAGAAATCGCCCGAGCAGGGCGAAAGAGGGATGATGTCGAAACTTGCCACGTACATATCCCACCTATAGAATCTGGAATTTCTCGGGTTCGTCTTCAAATTAGCGAATCCCTCGAGGCAAGTAATAGGAACAGACCACGGTAGTTGAATACCTGATATTCATACATCGACCCCGGCCCAAACGCTATGTAGAGCGACATCTGCACGAAGCTAAGTCTCAGTCCTGTGTGCCCGTACATCACAACATTCACTCACGTTGAGATGCCTGTCAACTGTCTCCCCTTCCATCCACAGCCCATCTTCTCCATCCTCACGAACCTACCACATCTCAGAGCCTGGTCACAGACCACCACAAGAAGTAAAACTTCGTATCCTCCGAGATCCCAATCATGTCCGGCCGCTTGTCCTCAACGAGCTCCCCCTCAACCCTCACCGTCCCCTTCTCGAACACCTGCCCGTCCCACAGCTCCCTCCAGCTCTCGGGCGAGTGCCCGAAGATCTTGACCGGGGGGCCGTCTGGGCGCCGGACGATCCTCCGCACCCCCGCCTCCGGCAGCCCGCGATGCGCCCCGATGAGCATCGAGCCGGGCTCGGGCGAGAGGAGGCACGCGAGGGAGCGCGCGAGCTGCGCCTGCCGCTCCTCCTCAAACAGGTGGAAGAAGGACGACGCGTGGATCGCGGAGACGTGCCCGCGCAGCGGATTGAGCGAGGCGAGAGCGGCGAGGTCCGGGCGCGGGTCGCGCGGCGGGCTGGAGGCGGTGAAGGGCGCGGTTGGCTCGAGGAACGCGGGGTCGAACGCGTCCCCTCGGACGAACGGGACAGGGAACGTCTCCGGGGTGGACTTGAAGAGCTTGTGGCCTAGGTCCCAGAACTCTGCAAATGGCTATCAAACTGGCGCTAGCGGCGAAAGACAAGGACTTAGGCGTACCAGAATGGAGGTCAGCGGCAACGACGCTTCCTATCGGGTAGCCATCGTGGATGAGTTTCCTCATGTCATACCCGACTGTAAATGTCAGAACAGCCGTTCGTAAGGGCATGGGGAAGATGGCGGGACTCACAACAGCATCCGATATCGAGGAAAATAGGGTCCTTCCGCTCCTTGCCCAGAGCCAAAAGCTGGCGGTATGCGGGCAGCCGCGTGAGCCTCATCCTAGGTCCATAGGTCAGACCCTCGCCTCCATGGCTGCTCAGAAGGACTCACTGGAGAAAGGTGAAGCGCTGAAGACACGGATATGGAAAGATCTGAACAGACAACATGCCGCGCCATAGTTAACACATGAGTGCCCACAGCTGAGGAAACTCAGACGCACCGAGTAACCCTCAGCTCGGACGGCGAGGATGTGCTTCTTGAGCTCCTGCTCGTCTTCGATACCAGTCTGGGTCTGGATAAACGCCGCACCCTGCCCATCTACGTCGTAAAGACCCAGACCGGCGTCCAGCGCATTCAACAGAGCAGTTTCCTTTGCATCTCCAGCAGTGGAGGACATCATAGGATGTGATATATATGTATCTTCTTGAGGGAGTGGGTGGCCAGTGGCAGCGTGAACGCTAGGAGGCTCAGGCGAACAGGACGAAAGCCAGTGCAAGCGTGCGGTGGGCCTCTGACAAAGCCGCTGTGTCTATACAGGCTGCTATATCTACCAAGGCGCAGTGCCGACAAAGTCAAAGTTTCGGCCGTCTGGGACCTACTGCGTAATGGGCGAGGTCCCACAGTTGCACCATGAATAGAATGCATACAATGCAAGGCCCGCCGTCGTACATGGTCCGAAGGTACGTGCTTCAAAATCGCGCGCGGCGACTGTGGATAACTAATGAACGTTCCCCTTCAGAGCACGAAGATATACTCTAAGCCGACGCCTCACCTGACAAAGAAGTGCCCTTGTTCATGAACGGAACCCTTTCATCCTACTTAGAGGGTCTCTAGTCAGGACGAATGATTGCGAAATAGAAATCGCTCCGACGGCACTCTTATGCCAACGTGAAGTCTATCAAAAATGGCCATAGGGGTCCTCAGCGATGCGGTGACACATACTTGTGGATAATCCTGGATTCCCGTCCGTCCAATCAAAGGGCCGGCAGTGCGGACACGGCGAACCAGAACCTACAGCTATCTACAGGCGACTGGCCGTTCAGCAGCATATATCGCGAGATAGCAGCCATGGACGCACCAGCCGCGCGAAGAAACTGACCAAACACAACTCCATTACTTCATCCAAACAAGAGGTGACCGGGCATAAAGGCATGTTCAGGTGTACTACATAGCGCATTATGCATTGAACGTGAAGCTATGAATACATCCGAAATGCCAATCCCCTCGCACATCATGACAATGTATTTTTATCCCTCAAACGTGAAGCTCGCGCCGACCTTGTGGGCCGCGACCGACGAGGTAGTGTCGTTCAGCCTCTGGGTGTCGAGAGCGAGACCGAAGTTGGCGCGAACACCAGGGCGGAGGGTCTGGGTGTAGCCTACAAAAGCGACGCGCGACCTGAATTCAGCGACGTGCCTACGACAAAGCGCATACACAAGGAGAAGACGCACCAAGAGCAAGGATACCCGAGTTGTTGATCTTCGCCTTAAGGAACGCGGCCTGGTCGAGGAAAACCTTGGTGCCCACCTCGAGGGCGACGGCGCCGGCGGTCGACGCGCGCGTGTCGTAGACAGCCTTCGCACCTGCCTCGACGTCGGGATTGACGCGGTGGTAGTAGCTCGCGGCGAAGGTGGTGAGGTTGCCGAGCCCGTGGAGCGTGACGGCGTACTCGGGGGCGCTGTAGCCGATCGCGGCAGCGTACTTGGTAATCTTCGCGTCGGTCACGTTGTACGACGCCTCAGCACCGACGAGGAAGCCGTCGCGGCCGATGACCGCGTCCGCAGTGAACGTCGGGCCCTAATCGGATCGGTACAGGACGGGAACGAAACGGTTAACGCGATAGCGGCAGTCACAGGGGACAAAGCATCCAAGTCAGGTCAGCGCGCGATGTCACGTCATCACGCGCGACGAACGCACCTTGAAGATGTCGAGGAACGCACGAGTGTGGAGGCCGGGCTGCTTGTAGGTGGTGGTGAAGAGCGCGGTCTTGGCACCGGTGTCGGGGGTAAGGGCCGTCTGGAGGTCAAGCTTGACACCCTTGGCAATCTGGTTGTCAATCTCGACCTGGGTCTTGAGGATGTTGCTCGTTGTCCAGGCCTGGGTGAAGACAAGGCCGTGGGGCTTGTTGAAGAACTTGGCCTCGATATCACCGCTAATGAGGGTGGATTTGGTGTCGCGGTTGCCGCCAACCTTGAACGAGACGTTGGAGGGAGTGGCCGTCTTGACCTCGAGAGCAACACCGCTGAGGGGGAAATCCCTGCCCAGGAGGTCGTTGGACGACTTTCCGAGGTCCTAGACGGGTGAAGAGGTGTTAATTGGATGGCCTGCGACGTTCGCGAGGAGGAAGGCGGACCTTCCAGGAGGGGGGGACGGGCTGAGGGAGAGACATGGTGTGAGGAGTAGTGACGTTGGCCCAAAAAGTTGGGGAAGCCCGTCGCTTTATGCACCGGAGCTTCCCGGATCGCGCGGGCACGCGCCATCGCCCACGTTCGCCCTCCCGAACCGAGCATGGCCATCCTCTCTTCCGCCCCAGCCAACACCCGCGCGCTGGCCAATGACCCTCGCCTCTTGCTCTCGTCGGCCTCCTCCTCTCCTCCGGCTTGTGTCCTGATACCGTCGTCATATCGTTGCATCCTATTCCTGATGGCACAAGGCTACGCTTCCCGAGCGCTCCGTAGCAGCATGGGTCCCCACGGCTCTCTTCCACTCGCCTTCCGTGCATCCCCGGGTGTTCTCGCTGCCGCTGCCCTGCTGCTGAGCTTCGCACTGTGCTCTGCGGCCGACGGGTCTTGCTCAGTGCGGCCTTACAGGTCACGCGTCGGTGCATTGCACTATCTTGGACGCGGATCGTTCTTCTGTCTTCCAGCTGCCTCGGCTGCTTTCCCAGGGCGTGTCGCGCAACGCCTCGAAACCTTTGACCGTCGCCCGTTGCTACCTGCCCATTCCCGATAAGGAATGCGCGCAGCCCCGGAGTTTCGTCGAGTCTCGCGCAGCTTCTCTCTTCGCTCTCCCTGGCCACCTCTCTTCGCCCCTTTGGTCGCCGTCCCTTCAGCCTCTGCTCGTCTTCATATATCCCGCTCTAGGCCCAGGACCTCCTCACCGCTGTGCTCAGGCCCCCTCTTTGCCCGCGCACTCTCGTCTCTGCGATCCCCCTCGATGCTCAAGTACATCTCACCCGATGTCAGTCTCTTTTCCTAGCCATCTTCCACTGTCACACCGTCACTCATCCCACTCCCACAGGAGCTCGCAGCGATCATCAAAAGCGAGAAGATCCCCATGAAGGACTATTGCGTGATCGACGTCAGGGATGATGACTGGGCTGGCGGCAACATCAGAGGCTCCCACAATTCTCCCTCGAGCCAGTTCTACCTCCGCGTAAACGACCTCGTCGAGAAGACAAAACACATCCCCACCGTCGTCTTCCACTGTGCTCTCTCCCAGATGCGGTATGTTCACTCCCGGTGATAGCCACGACCTTGTAACGTTCTGACGCGACGCGAATCACATCTCCGCCAGCGGTCCGAAAGCTGCCCGAGTACGTCACCAAACACGGTTCTCTCCCCATCTCTGAGACTAACATTACTCCCATTCGCCTAGATATATTCTGAGGCGCGCGATCAGCTCCAGGGCGACGGCGAAGACATCCCGCACCAGGTCTTAATCCTCCGGGGCGGCTTCCAGGACTTCCAAGCCAAGTTCCGCAAGGACCCTCAGCTGGTCGAAAACTGGAGCCAGGAAGTCTGGGGCAACCCCCAGTACTTCTAGCTCGCTCGTTTCTTCACTTTTCTCTTACTCTTGCCATACATTCACACGAGCCGCAAGGACGGTAACGTGCCACAATGCGAGCGGGTTCACGTATGTATATATTTCGACGGGGTATTAGAGGGGTCGGTGTAATGTGTATACCATGTACTGGGTTGCTACCACCTACAGCACTATAATCTATCGCGGCACATACACGACTGCCGTGGACATCGCATATATGCTCACCCGCGTGAAAGGCAAGGAGCATATGATAGTGCTCCGGATACCGCAACTACTTTTGAACGCAGCTCGCAAGCGACGTCTCCCCGGTGCCCCTCTTCGCAAGGGAGGAGTATGAACGCACGAGCACCCGGGAGTTCTTGGGTGCCGCACTCATGCCGCCTTCTGTTCACCCGTGCCCGCAGCATCGTCCTTGACGAAGCGTTTCGGCATGGCCTCCACAACTTGCTGCATGCGCCGGCGTTCCTCCATACGATTTCGCTGACAGATAGACCTGCACCGGCGACGTTCAGCTTCGGATGCGAAGGCGGGGGAAGGGGGAGGAAGAGGTGCGGTGGGTTCGAACACTGAATGCAGACGTACCATGTACCGAGCGAGATGAGCGCGAACGTGCCGACGGCCCAGTTCGACGCGACGAACATGCCTGCGAAGCACCGGACGGGATTCGCGCACCGTGCAAGGTTAGCAACGATACGACATGACGTGAGAGCGGAAGCGAAGAGAATCGGGGGGCTGGGCAGGAGGAGGGAAGGAAAGGGGGAGAAGGACGTGGAGAAGACACGCACTGGTGGACATGCCGCGGATGAACCCGATGCCGACCCCGCTCGCGATCCCGCTCAACAGACTATTCCGCGCGCATGGAATCTCGTTGATCCTGTTCAGGTCATCGCGCGGGGATATCCTCTTCCTTGGACGTAGATATGGACAGAGGAAAGGAAGAGACAGCGACAGGTGTGGACGTCAGTCGCGCCCCTGCGTATCCAGAGAAGTGGGATGGCGTACCTTGAAGGCTTCCTTGAAGTCGCCCCAGCGGCTTCCAGTCGTTTCTACTTGGTATACAATGCGTTTTGGCTGGGAGCGACTGTCTGAGGGCACTGGACTGTCCGAGTCAGTTGGTGATGTTGGGGACATGGTGGTCGCAGACAAATACAGCACGTCACCTCACGATGGACAGGCGCTGGCGGCATTCCGTTCATCATTTTGGGCGCTCCGAAGAATCCATTGGCTTGCGCAGTCTAAAAGCAGACATCAGACAGTCACTGTGCCCGTTGGAAATCTTCACATCGCCAATTGAAGTACATTCGCAGCATAGGAATACGCACAGACATCAGCTACGATAATGACACCCCACTTCTAAACAGACACTGGTACCATATACTACTCAACTATTCTCACCAAACTTGCAAAACATCAGCAGAAATTCCATACTTGATCCATTTGAAACACTAAGCTCTTGGCCGAATGACCAGTCCCAAAGGTGCCCCAAAAAGAAAAAGCAAAGGAGATCCCTCGACGACGCAAGCCGGCAGTGCAGTGGCAAGGTCATCACGCCCCCGAGTTGCAAGCAGAGCTCGGAGGACAAGGGCGGCAAAAATTAGATAACCAATAATGGAGGCGGTGCCTCCATAATAGTGGTTAAACTATTAAGAACAGATACTACACTTGATCTAAGCCAAAAGGCCAGAGTGGTAAGGAATCAACAATGTCTGACCCTGGCTTATATACCAGCCCCCTCCGCGCACGGACCACGTCAAAGTTTGGCACAGCTGCCCGGACATTCCACTTTCACGTCATAGTGTGGCTAGTAAGACTAAGCGTGTAAGCATTAATGGGGTAGTGGTAACCTGGGTCGTTGCCATCGACCCGCCGGGGGTTCGATTCCCCCTTAATGCACCTTGCGCAGTTCTGGCATTTTTGCCCCACTTTCGCACGTGTATGCGTTTATGTAACTACGCTACTTTGTTTTCCTGTCTCATGACGGCTCTTCTCTGAGGCGAACCCTGTCGCACTCGAGTCGAAGCACATACGGATCCATATTGGATCCACCCAGTCCGAACCACCACAACTCGCATAATCCTCGCTCGCCGATCTCCAAGACAAAGTCCGTGTCCCTGGCGTTCATTATGGATCTCCTTCAGACTGAGAGAGTGTCCTAGTATGTTCATGGAGGTGATGGAGTACTTACAGCTAGCCCAGCCATCAAATGCATTTCGGCGCGACTGTGCATCTCCTTCCAGGCGCAAGATGGAATGCTCGTGGCACTGACTGGTGCGTAATGTCCTCGTTATCATCATGCTGAAAAGCCCACTTATGTTTCGGATGTTCGGAGAGCAGAGTAGATGTGTTTTGAGTGCAAGGATGGGAAAGTTTTATCCGACTTTGTGGACGGCCGCTTGCCACATGCAGGTCGTCCTGTACTTAACACTCCCTCAATGCCCCCGGTCCATTGATACTGTCAACAAGCAGATGCAGCGATATTCATATACTTAATATCCTTGTCTTTTCAACAGCTCACCGTTTCCTCTCCCGACTCGACGTGCTTTTACACCTTTCAGGGAGTGCTCTTTGCGTCCTCGCTGTGAGATTAGCTCCTGTTTCCGCTCAGTCCCGCACGTGAGCCACGGGGCTAAGTCGTCGTGCATCGACTGACACCTGCGCTGTGCTCGATGGGCCAGTCGTAATCAAGGTCCCCAGCGTGAGCGAACTGGTGACCTTTGGATATATCGGTGTGCGCCCATCGAACAGCCATACCGCTTGGACACTCACCTGTTCCGCATAACGTCAGACATCTGCACCTGTCTTTCCGACATACCAACCATTCCGAATGGCGACCAACGAGCATCTTTATAGCGGTCAGTCCCTTCTGCTCTCGATAGGCTGCCCTCGTTGTCGGTAATGACCTAGCAACTACCGCCCTGACGGACCTGGTGAGAGCTCCGGAACCCCGACCCTCCGATACACCAGAACTCCCTCCCCGGAAGGCCACTGAAACCTTCTCTCTGCGCGCACACAGATCACACAGTCCGGCTCAACCTGCAACTACCCCGACGGCGCGGTCTCGGTCTGCGAGTTCAGCAATCCCTGCGCGTACACGGGCAGCAACGGCTTCCCCGTCTCCTCGCAGACCGGCGACTGCCTCTGCGATTCGCCCAACTCCGTGTGCAATGCCATGTACACGTCCTCCTGTCCCAGTGCGGTTGTCATCGCCGCCGAGCGCCGCGCCGCGTCCCCGTTCGACAGGGTTGCGAACCGGCGCCGGATGTATCCCCCGGGTTCACGCCTGCGGGATCTTCGAGCGCAGCGGGGCCAGGTGAGCGAGCCGTGGGACTGCGTCGACGTCAGATACGAGCTCGAGAGCTGTGCGTACTCATATTTGGCTTCGCTTCTCGGCTCTTCGTGGATGCCGAGCAGGGTACAGGAGGCTGACGATGATGCAGGTGGCGGATGTATGACGACCTCCGACTCCCTCTCACCGGGGGGCGTCGACTGCACCGCTCTCCCGGGTGTTGCGGACGTGTACTGCATGCACGGCTCCTGCGTCGTACGCCGATACACGTCCGGGTATGTTGTCACCGCCGACCGTAGTCAACGCGTTTCCACAAGGTGAACGCTCGTACGCACTGGGGAAGGTCCGCCGGCAGTGATCTGGCTTGCAGCCATGCGTGAACATTCAAATATTCAAACGTCGAGGAGAGGACAGGGTTGCCTTGGTGGTGGTATGTATACTCACCATGGACATGCTTCTCGTTCGATTACAACATTTCAACACTTCTGTACCACGCTCATCCTACACTTTCGCTCATTGTTAGGTCTCGCACTTCATCCCCGTCCCTATCATAGTTCATAGATGGTCGACGGAAGGACACATAACCCTATGCGTATGAGACCTTGTGGGGTTCAAGACAGGCCTCAAGCTCAAGACGCAGGGTTGTGCGGGTGGACCGAACCCTCTGTAGCCATCTCTTCCAGCACGGTCTCCTTCAGCGGCTTCCCGCGCCCGGGACTCCCCAATATGTCCTCCCGGAGGCTCTCAGCCGCCTCGGTTTTGCGCGCCTTCTCCTCCTCTGGCGAGCCCCACGACTGGCGAATGGCGGTGCTCGCCAACTCATTCTGCATCGGAGGGGGGGGGGTAGAAGGGCGAGATCAGAACTTGGGCAGGTTGCTGTTTCATGGGAGGAGGAACTCACATGCGGTGGGTCCTTGATAAATTCCTCGTGCATGTCATGATCAGTCACGGGAGGGCGGTTCACGATCTGGTACGGCTTCTTGAACTTGAGCGTCTCATCCGTCCTGTTCACGTCGTCGTGGCGGTCGTGTCGGCTGATGTGCGACATGGTGATGTATCGCTGAGAGGTATGGGAGCGACGTCGATTCAGCGTGGGGTGCTATGAAGCGGTGTGCTAGTGGCGCCGAGCTCGTAGAGAGAGGTTGGGATGTAGGACTTGCGCTTGCACCAGCTAGTTGTATGCCTGTCCGGGTACCCGCGCGTCATGGTGATGTCACTGGAGAGCGGATGGTTCGGAATATCCTTTTGGCCGAGCGCTCCTGGCGAGAATGTATAGGTGTGAGATCTAGAGTGGTGGTAGAACAAAAATAGGAAAAACCGGGTTTGGATGCACTCCACTACACCACAGGTGCACAGGTGACTGAGAGACTGCGTTCGATGCGACTGACGTCGACGACACACATTAGTTGATTATCCTTGTGTCGATCGACGATGCGAACGAGAGAAAGGAAACAGAAGATCTCACCGGATATCTTTCGGTGTGCAGAGGACGAGGCCTCACTGAAAGCCTATATCCCCTCGAATCCAAATACGAGTAGAATGTGTGTCATTAAAGAGACGCAAGGCGTGGACGTACTAAGTAGGCACAGTCTCATTAGTGACGGCACGCCGCCTCGTATTCTCCCCCTCTATTTCCTCCTCCATCCTTTCCAACGACTCCCGGTTCTCCTGCCTCCCTAACTCTACCCGCCACGTCTCGTCGTCCCGCAATTTATGCCCCAGCTGCCGCTTCACCTGCGCAACATACCCAACCTCGCTGGGACTCCGCGCAATCTTGTCCATCTTCTTCTGCTCCGCCGTCATCCGCGACAGCACATGGGGGGGCGGCCCCTGGTTCATGAGCCTGCGCAGACGGTTCGTGATCTCCCCACGCCGCCACCGCTCGCGTTCGCGCGTCTTGTTGCGGGTCTTTTCACGCCGCGCTTCTTTGATCGCGGCGAGCATTTCCGGGGGGTAGGGTGCTAGCTGGCGGGCGCGTTCGCGATCGAAGCTTTTCGACAGGTCCTTCATAAGATCGTCCAGCGGTTGGCCTGCGCGAGCAGGACAAGATGACGTCAGGGCATGGACGCGGGAGGGCAGGACGGAAATACGCACGCCAGGCAGTGGTGTCCTCGGTGAACACGCGTTCGATCGTCTCTCCTCTCTTCTCCGCCGTTGTTGCGAGCGCATCCTCGAACTTGAACTCTGTGTACAGCAAATTCGCGTACTCTTGCATGGTGTCGAATCTGGCTATGCGTCGCTCGCGCGCCCTCCGCCTAGAGGTGATCATGCCGGTGATGTGCTGAGGTTGGGGGACAAGCCGGGGGAGACCCTTGTGGAAGAGGGTGGGCCGGAGGTAGCCCCCAGTCATGATTGGACGCGTTCGCATCCTCTCATACCAGTCCTTATGAGACGAGTCAACAAGATTGAGCAGGCTAGAGAAGGTAGATGGCTCCACGTACCAGCTCCTCTTGGTAAACTGCGTCAGCCCGGCGTTGCAGGCGTGCCCCGTCCAGCATCCGGCTATAGCGAGCGCATACAGCGGCGAAATGTTGCTCTCCTGCACGAGCCTTCTGAAATATGTCCCACCACTTCGCGCAGATTTTAGATGGCCGATTCGAGAGGATAGAAAGCGGGTTAGAAGGTGAGAGTGCGTGCCTTGTGAGCCTTGCGTAACTCCCGAACGACGTCTCCTTGTACACGCATTTTCTGACGGACACGGAAGAACGCGCGCATGCGCGACCTAATCTTGACAAAGGTTCTGTCAGCCATTACTCGTTCCAATGTCCTTTGACTCGCCGTCCACGAGCTATTCCACGAGCGCAACAGAAGCTAGCTCAGAGACACATACCACCTCGTCGGGGGCGTCGCGCAGGATCCCTCGGTATAAAGTCCATAGCGTGGGTATTCGGTGAGCCTCAAGTCGAGTCAGAGGTGCGCGAAAATGAGTAGGCCGGAGTGGGGCGAGGAGGGTTGCAATGCGGGCGCGGTGCGCGAGGGATTCGGCGCAAGGAAGAGGTACGAGCATCCAGCACCGAGCGGGGCAGCTAGAGATAATGTGAGACAGGAAGTAGCTCTTGTTTGATGAGTACTAGGCCATGCAAGTAGAGGATGGCGGGGTTTATGACATCGCTCAGGTCGTTGACGTTGAGGCGAGAGAGAGGGTTTGGTGGCAGCGCGCGCCTGACGTTTTGTACATCGCGCAGGGGGGGCGCTTTTGGGGGAACGGTGAACTGCCCCACCGGCAGCAACGAACTCTTCCAAGCTTCTCGTATATTCTATTGAGGCTAAGACTATTTAATGCAAACTCCAAAAGTGATACATATGTGCAACCCAAATTGACAGCCAAGAAACACAAGATGGTACAAAAGAAGGTGGAAACGCACGACTGCGCAAATTGAACGAGAGTACAAATGCACAAAGTGGCAAAAAACGAAGGTGTGTTGCTGTAGGAGCAGCAATTGGACTCTCATGCGAGCTGGGCGAAGCCAACGGACTCGTTGTCCTGATCGGCGTTGAAGACCGTGTAGACGTTCTTCATGAAGCTGCACACACATCTCGGTTAGAAACGAATGTAAAGTCCTGCTGGGTTCGACTCACGTGTCACCAAGGAGCCAGACGTCGTCTCCGAGCCCAAGATCTGCTCCAGTTATCGCACCAACACAGTCATTGGAACCTTCCTCTGCCGGGCCGAGGTTGAGACTACAGCCAAGCATCAGCACGCAGTTTCAGGGATCAAAAAAAAGTCTAGCAACGTACTCATTGGCGCTGATAGACCATGCCTGCCCGCCCCAGCTGAACGCGACCTCCGGAACCGTGTCGCACGGGAAGGTGTATAGTCCTTCCTCAAACTCAGAAGAACCCTCAACATTTTGCCAGAACGCGCCCGCCGCATCGGTCGGCGCAGTGATTAGCGTACTGCCCGAGTCAATGATAGTCTGGAACTGGGAGACAGAGGACACGGCCTCGCCGTTAACCGTTACCGAGCCGCCCCCAATCATCCAATAGCCGATGGTGGAGGAGAGCGGGTGGGTCTCGATATCGCCCGTGAAGGAGTCGCTGTTCGTTCCGCCGATCGTGAGCTCGGAGCCGGACTGAGCGAGCTTGAAGGCGAAGGTGTTCTGCTGGACGACACCTTGTTGCATTGCAGTATAGAAGAACGGCGTCTGTTCGAAAGATGAGAATTGCTTTCATAAATGACTATGCCGCGATAGTTAAAGTGAAAACGTACGCTTCGAAGGGTAGACAAAGCCGGAAGGCCCATTCCCATGATCCCGTCCGTGGGGTCGGTCTGGAACTCGGACGACTCCTCGGTAACCGCAGCAAGGAACTGCTCGCTAACAGTAATACCACCAACAGTGACTGCACGGACATGTCAGTATCCCATGCACAGGCAGGTATATGCGCTATGGGAGTGCTCACCAGTGTCAGAGTAGGGCTGTCCCGAAGTGCTCGAGCCGTCACCATAAGCGATCTGGAAGGTACCATCCTGTTCCTGACTCTGCGACGACTTGGATGGGTCGTACGCGTCCTGGCCACCACAATCCTTGCATGACACTGATGGAACCCAGAGGTCTGAGGAGCCGGTGTCGAAATCGACCACGAAGGTCTGCGGGGGATTACCGATGGTCAGCTGGCCTGTCCAGAGGAGGTCACCATCTTGATCGGTCAGCGGGACGCTTCCAACGGATGCGCTGGATGGTGCGGAGGATGGGACCGCGGACTCAGTTGTAGTGGCGGATTCGGTGCTGGTGGGGGACTCGGTGCTGGTGGTGGACTCGGTGCTGGTGGCAGACTCAGTGTTGGTTGCAGTGTCAGTGCTGGTGGCGGCAGTCCGAGAGCGTCCAGGGGCGGTACCCCTGGGGCGCGCTGTCGAGGTTGCGATTGGAGTCCCAGGCCCACTCACAGACAAGGTTGCCGTCGCGGTCAGGCTAGGGTGGCCGCTGGGTCCTGCGCTGTGATGACCGTGACGATGGTTCTTCTGGATGTTTTCAAGGTTCTGACGGTGCTTGCTGTTTGAAATTTCTAACATTAGCCCTACGGCTCGTCCCGGATGACACAGACCCGAAGGGAGGTGTACTTCTTCTGTCGAGTGATCTCGTTGATCACCTTTCCGATATTTGCCGTACCGTCGGCGTTGGTAAGGTCTCCACGCTTGGCGAGCGAGATGCTCTTTGGCCCGCGCACGATGGGGTTTGCGGAAGCCACATAGGCAAGTGCGAGGGCGATGAGAGTTGCCTTGCAGAACATCTTGCGGATATTGGTGTAGCGAAGCAGGTGTAGAATCTGTGGACGCTTGAAGACGGCTTGGAGGAAAGAGACCTTGGGACCTAAGGATGGGAGACCACGACGACGGCTTTATATTATCTCCCAATCGACGGCCAGTGCACTTGCCATGGCAAGGAGAACGTTGCAGCATATGGTGTCGATGACCCAACGGCCGAACATCACTTTGAACACCTTCCTAAGTTTCGACGGCCAGGGCGGGATCTAGAGTTGTCAGGGAAATGAGTTCGTGCTTCAGCATAACGCAACCCTTGTAACGGGCTCGGCTCGGCGCAGAAAGGTCAACATACGGAACTGCAGAGCCGGAAGAGATGGTAGCATGCTTCCGCAACCTGGAAACACTGTTGTGGCAGGTACTGTCTCCAAGTTCCCGCATCTGAGGCAGGGCCGGTAGAGAGATGCGAATAACAACACGGGGGGTTGTTTAACTGCCACCGATACCGCGAAACCAGTGCAGGGAAACCAACCTTAATTTATCCTTACACTCTCTGCAAGTCGGAGGTGCACGCTATAGAAGGCTCTTGGTGGCAGTTGAGTCTTCGAGGTGGCATGCTTCTATGACGCAGTCATACCGCATCGAACAGATGGGAGCAGCAAGCCAATGCCGCAGTGGATTGCCGTGGCAAGCGATGTGTGGTAGCAAGAATACAGCAGGAGGATGGACAGGAGTATACGAGGACAGCGAACATTAGCAACAACTTGAAGTCGGGGGTGGGACCAATGCCAGCCATGCGTGGAGGATGACGAGGTACGGTCAACCTTCGTGGCAGTGCACCCACACGCGAACCCAATCGCAACCACATTCTCTCGTATACATCCAGCATCGTTCCGGGACCCCTGGAGATATAAGGATTATGTATCTTCCTCATCTGTGTTGACACGCAGTAGACTGCTTACCTACGTACTTGTGGTTCATGAGCTGCACGGGAGGCAGCGAGTCCGGACTGCAATCACATGCAAGTACTTGGGACGCCCATGCGAGCGTCTTTTGCCTTTTGCCACTGAGCCAAGCCTCACCATCGCCCTCAACGCTCAAGCGCTCACGGCCTCATCGACGTCCTCGACACTCTACCTGCATTCTCGAGTCTGGCTCGATTATGCGTCCATCTATCTGTCTATACCTGCTATAACAGCATTGCACCGTTGCGACGACCCCCCTACTGGTTCAACAGTCTGGATCGCCACCAGCATTCATATTTTCTCTGCTCCACTGAAGACGTCCAGGGTGGTTGTCATTGGGACTTAAGGTCCCGAATGTACAACGAGCGGAATGGCGACAATGGACTACGTCGATATCCCCTCATATGCAACTCGTCTGCGGTCAGGTCTCAGTCATGACCTCCGCCCCGCACCCAAGATTCTCACTTCCCTCCCTCGTCCGGAACAATCGCCAGCTGCGGCCTCTCCAGTGACCTCTCAACCGATGTCCCCTGCAAGAACAACGTCAAACTTGACATCCATGCTCCTTTCATCCGCCTTGCAGCTACCTGCTAATGTGCCGGCCGCACCTATATCTCAAGGCAAGGGTGCTCCACGGCTGCTTTCAAACAAGGACCCTCTCTCGCTCCCCATAACTACCGTCAACTTTAAGCGGTTCGTTTCCAAGAGCGGCCCAATTTTCTGGGTCCAGGATAGGGTGGAAGAGATCGTGTTGTGGAAGAAGGGTTGGAAGTACACGGCGGTCTGGATGGCCGCCTATGCGTTCATCTGTGCGTCCATATCCACTTCTACCCGAAGATTGCTTACCTCCTCACAGGCTACTTCCCCCGCTTGGTTTTGCTCCTCCCACACGCTATAGTCCTTGGCATCTTGCTCGCATCCCATCCATCTCTCAAGGGCCGAGACGTAATGGATGCACAACCGCCGAAGTCCGCGCATCCCGCTCCCCCAATCCAAACTGGCGAGGGCAGTGTTGACTACTTAGCCAATCTCCAAGCTATTCAAAACCTTATGGGAGCTGTGTGAGTCTATTTACGCCATGGAGCCCCCGCATATATTCACCATGCGCGTGTGCTAGGTCGGATGGCTACGACGTTACCGTCCAGTTCGTGCCGTACCTGACGTACGCGACACCATATACCAACCTCGTCCTGTCCTTCGGTTTGGTGTCCTTTTTGGCTATGATCCCTCTCGTCAACATGATCCCTATTCGAACGACTTGCCTTGTGATCGGCCTTCTCCCATTCTTCGTCACACATCCGTTCACGCAACACACGCTTCTTCCCATTCTACAGTCCTCCGGCGTCATCCTCAATTCACTGCACGAGCGCGCACTGCGCTTCATCGACGATGACAAACTGGAAGACAAGCATTGGCGTACCGAGCTTCGCGAGGTCGAGTTATGGGAGAACGAGCGCTGGATCCGCGGGGCGATCAGTGCTTCTGACGACGTTACGAAAGCAGAGGGCACTTGGGCCAAGAGTAACTTGAAACTCGGCGAGCGCAAAGCGTGGACGCGTGGACGCGATGGCTGGAGCGGTGTCGGGGACGACGGAAGCGGAGAAGTAAGGTACGCACGTTCCAAACGCTCGTCCTATGTGGTGCAGAATGGGAGTAGACTGATGCGTGCACACGGGCAGCAGCAACCTCACGTTCTCATTGTCCCCGGGCTGGTCCTTCGTCGAGACTGAGGATTGGAGACCTGACTTGGGAGGATCTTGGGTCCCGTCCGAAGGTGCCGACGAGAGTAAGTTTGCTAGCCTTGTTGCCCTCTGAAGGACACTCGTTGACGACCCCTGTAGATGGTTGGGTATATACCAATGATATCTGGCTCTATCCTCACGCCCATCCACTTGAAGACTGGATGACGAGTGGTGGTATGACTCGACGGCGACGCTGGACAAGGCGGATATACTACAGCCCGAGGACTCGCATGTAATTTACTGCTAACAAGCGGCGATGATGTTAAAAGCCTGGATATGCCTAGCGTGAAGCCTGACGATGAAGATACTTTCTGCGATAAGCACGGCCGCGAGGTCGGGTGCGGATCATTCCTCATACAAATTCTACAAAGTACTTACCTTCTATTATGACGTGAGTGTGGCGTGTAACTGCGTGAAATGCTCAGGTATTCTTGCCCTTTCAATTTGCTATCATAAGTGTACACAGCCAACCCGGAGTCCGAAGCGCCCGCTATCATCCTGGTGAAGCTCAGCCCTAGCTCAACCAGGGGGGAATCTAATGCAAGTGTCGGGATTGAATACTACTGCACACGCATGCGCCTTCTCGTCGCCTTCTCGAAGACTAATAGGGATTCTGGTTTGAACTTCCCGTGGACTGTCAAGTGATACCGACAACGTGCTCTGTCGAGTCGCCGGTCCTTAAGTCCGACCCAGTTCCAGTCTCCGAGAATCGGCCCCGTCACTACAGCAACTACATGCATGATTGGGCCGAGTTTTCAGCACACAACTCTGGTGCGTAGTCCTTTATGCCGAGAACATGCCACTCAACTCATGTCTGCCTGCCTGTCGGTGATCTCACGCCATTACGCGAAGGGAGCAATATCCCCGGACCTCTTGATGATGTTAATATTGCTATTGATTCCCTTTTTCCCATGGATTTCAGCCGCACTTCTAACGAAGGTCGCCTAATAGCCTCACAAACCCCTTTGACGTCGCCATTTCAATGCCAGACAGTGTCAACCAAGCAAGTGTTCTATGGAAGCATTTCAACTCCACCAGGAATACATTCAAGCGGCGGAAGACGCGTAAAGGGTGCGTGTAGGCTACAGCACGCGGCACCTATAAAATGCGAGGTGAACTGTCTTCCGAACCCCACCCAGATACTACCCATCCCGATGAAAACCCAGCTCGAGTCGTTCTTCTCGCTCTCCGTGTTCGGACTCCTCGTTTCCATAATCGTGGCTTATGCGTTATCTCGCGAGAGATGGCGGAAGCGTAGTCGTGGCCTTCCATTGCCTCCCGGTCCAAAAGGTCTGCCGTTCGTAGGGAACTTGGCTGACTTGCACAAGCCGGAGGTGTGGAAGGCCCATCGGGAGCTCTGCAATACGTATGGTGCGCTTCAGATAAGCTTATCGCCGTTGAATACCCTCCGCTGATCCAGCCATATATAGGAGACGTAGTGTACCTAACGGCAGTAGGACTGCCTATCATGATTCTTGGCAGTCCTCCGGCAATCTTTGAGCTCCTGGAGAAACGCTCTTCTCTCACCTCGGACAGGATCCAGTCACCGTTGGTGCCTCTGTAAGTCCGTGTCGGAACGTTACGCCGGGGTTCTCGCTGACATCCTCCGCAGGATCGGGCAAGAAGGAAACTTTTCGTTGATGCCATATGGCAACTGGTGGAAGCGACATAGACGGGCGTTCTGGCGACATTTCCTCCCCGCCTCCATCGAACGGCACGTCGGTATACAGAAGAAGTATGCGCAAGTCTTCATGCGCAAGCTCTTGGAGGATCCGACCCGACTTTGCGGCCACATACGCTAGTGAGCTTTTGGGTAGGTTGCTGAATATATGCGCCCTGTCTTAACGCTTCGCTAGCACATTCGCTGCTACCGTTGTCAAGATTATCTACGGAGTGGACGTTGCGCATACCAACGACCGGTACATCAATCTCATCGAGAAGGTGTTGTCGTCCGTCGTGGCGTTCACGCCCGGCAGGTACTTGGTCGAGGCGTTCCCCATGCTTCAGTATGTGCCGGAGTGGGTGCCGGGGGCAGATTTTCAGAGGGAATTCAGGGAATGGCGGACCGCAGCTGAGGAGGTCACAGCTTCGCTGTACCAGGAGGCTACAGAACGCGTCAGTGCTGTTCGCCGGCGCCAATATTCCAGTGTGGATAGAAATAACTTGAATCTATCCAGGGAGACGAAGATGCGGTCAACTCCGTTGTCGCCGAGCTCGCCAGACGGTCAAAACAAGAAGGTGACGACGAAGCCGCCTCTCCGCTCACCCAAGATATCGTTAGCAACGTCGGATTCACCGCCTTTGAAGGTGCGTCCCGTCAGGCGAAGTTAAATATTCATGCTCACACGAATTCTTCTTTAGGCGGAGCCGACACAGTAAGTGCATTTGCATTCTACACGTTAATTCCTACCCTTCTGATCGCCGCCTGCAGACGGTCTCCACCCTACAATCATTCTTCCTCGCCATGTCGCTCTACCCTGAGGCCCAGCACAAGGCTCAAGTGGAGCTTGACGCTGTCATAGGTCCCGATCGTTTCCCAGAGTACAGCGACAGAGCTTCTCTACCTTACATCAACGCCGTCGTGAAGGAGGCCCTGCGATGGCAGCCTGTGTTGGCCTTCAGTCTTCCGCATCTGACAGTGGAAGATATGGAGTACTCGGGGTACTTCATCCCCAAGGGCACTCTTCTGATGCCAAACAGTTGGCATGTCCATGATTGTAACTGGAGAGTCCTCCACGCCGCTGACACCGAGCTTCTAGGGCGTGTTTACACGACCCCGAGGCCTACCCAGAGCCTGAGAGATTCATCCCGGATCGCTTCATGCGAGATGGAAAGCTCGACCCCAGCGTCCGGGACCCTATGCGTTTCGTGTTTGGGTATGGAAGACGGTAACTCAGTCGGGTTTTGGCTTCGGCAAGACGTGCCAGCTAACGTCCGTCTCATAGGATATGTCCGGGAAGGCATTTTGCGGAAGCGTCGTTGTTCACAAACATCGCGATGGTTCTACACGCCTTCGATATCGCTCCTCCGCTCGATGAGAACGGCAAACCCATCACCATCAAACCCAGGTCGACTGACGCGATGCTCAGGTGGGTACCTCTCCGGCGTGACGCGCAATGGACATCGCTCAGGACACGGATCGCAGTTTCCCGCTGGATTGCCGCTGCACTATCACTCCCCGGTCGACCAAGGCCAGGGAGCTTATCCTTGCCGACGATCCGTAGAAAGGCGACCCGATGTCGGGGTACCGTTTATGTCATGTTCATTGTCGGAAGAAGATCCATCGCTCTGAACCGCTCCAGAAACGCTTTTAAGCTTCCGATTCCTTCGGCATGTTGAGACCCGCGTCTGGCTGGATTGAATGGATGGGCGATTGTCATGGTCGTCAGCTCGCGATCTTGTGGCTTCTACCCAGTCACCAGTTCAACGAGTTGGCGGAAATGGGCGTTACCCTCTGCAGTGAGCGTTCTGGTATGGGTCGGAGATGTTTAAGAGATGGTATTCACCGGGCGTCACACGCGCGACTGGGGGAGCATCTATGAGACGATATAAGGCGTGCATCCTCGGAATACGCCCATTATAATTTCTGACCACAGCTTGGAGGGCGCTCTCGACACGCCCATGTCTTTCCCGCTTTTTGCGTTTCTCGCCTTGTCCGCCATCCTCTATGTCTTCTCTTTGGCGAGATGGAGAACCCGCAGTGGCGGCCGGCCTCTTCCTCCAGGGCCAACGCCTTTCCCCGTGGTTGGGAATCTCTCTCACATGCGCAGGTCTCAATTGTGGAAGGCACATCGCGATTTATGCGCGGCATACAGTAAGCCGCGTTCACCTGGAAATGCCTGTTCGCATGTATTTTGACACCACGCAAGACTCGGATATCGTCCATCTCAAAGTGCTGGGCCGGCACATCTGCGTTCTCGGGAGCCCGAAATCCGTCTTCGAGCTCCTTGATAAACGGTCCTCCGTCACCTCTGACCGCGAGCATTCGCCTGTAGTTCGTCTGTGAGTGTCCCTAAAGCGCTCTCGTACCGCCATATCTACTGATATGCCATGATGATAGGTGCGGGCAAGACTTCCAGATGTCGCTGATGGCTTACGGTGCTCGGTGGCGACGGCACCGACGTGTCTTGTGGCAACATTTCTACCCTGCAGCCACCGACAAGTACTATTCCGTCCAGAAGCAATCGGCCCATGTGTTCTTAAGGAAACTACTTGCGGATCCGACCGACCTATATGATCATATCCGCTAGTCAGTGGTGTTCTTCCATGCTTCTGTTTCGAGAGAAGCGGTTCCGGGCTCACAACAGGTTTCAAGCACTTTCTCGGCGACGATCGTGAAGGTAGCGTATGGCGTCAACATCGCCGAGAAAGACGACCCGTACATCGCTCTCATCGAGAAGGCCCTCGCAGCCGTCGTGGCGCTGACTCCAGGCCGGTACTTGCTTCAGTACTTGCCGATCCTCGAATACGTCCCGGAGTGGGTTCCCGGCGCCGGCTTTCAGAAAGAGCTAGCTGGATGGCGAGCGGCCGCTGAGCACGTGAAAGAGCTCTTGTTCGCGAAAAGTCTGGAATTGTTGGTCAGTGGCGTGGCTCTTCCTCCTCAGCGCATGTGGACACGGGTGGGGATGGGGGGGGGGGACCAACTAACGTCATACTTAGGACCTTCAAGTTCCCGATTCACCGCAATCGATCATCGCTCAAATGGCGGAGAAGGCGAGGAAGCAGGACGAGCCTGAACCTTCCATGTTCACCCCAGACTCAAATTTAGCGGAGACCGAGATGGACATCGCGAAGAATATTGCGCTCGGCGCCTTCGAAGGTATGTTCAAAGATCCTCCTCGCGGTATAGTTGGTCTAACCATGGCTCTTTGAGCTGGGGCTGATACCGTGAGTCCGTGCCCGTCAACAATGGCATTCATTCCTGCGCTGCGCTGACGCGCTGACCTGCTGGAAGACGTTCTCAACGCTGCAAGCGTTCTTCCTTGCGATGTCCCTATACCCAGACGTACAGAAGAAAGCGCAAGCACAGCTCGACGCTGTCGTCGGGACCGATCGTCTTCCTGATCACAAGGACAAGGAGGCGCTGCCGTACGTTACCGCGATTGTCAAGGAGGCCTTGCGGTGGCACGTCGTCCTGCCGTTCAGCATCCCTCACGTCACCACGGAGGACATGGAGTATGACGGGTACTTCATCCCAAAAGGGACCCTTCTCCTGGGGAATAGCTGGTGAGTCGACTGTATCCTGGCGGTAATAAGTGGTTGGCACTAAGAAATATACCTTAGGGCATGTTTGCACGACCCCGAAACCTATCCAGAACCAGAACGCTTCAATCCGGGGCGGTATCTCGACGAGGACGGGGGGCTCGATCCAAACGCTCCCGATCCCGGCCGCTTTGTATTTGGATACGGAAGGAGGTCAGTGTTGTCCTTGACAAAAATTCACAGTGAATCAAGCGATAACTCTTGCCATAACATGTGTTCCAACCTCCGCAGAACGTGTCCTGGACGATACTTCGCGAACTCGTCCCTCTTCATCAACATCGCGTCCATCCTACACACCTTTGATATCACTCCTCCGCTGGACGAGCAGCGTGAACCCATCGTCATCGAGTATAAAATGACAGACACCCTGACAACGTCAGTGCGGTCGATCTCGTCCTCATCGTAGTGCTCCTCTAAGTTAACGTGGCTGACGAGTTGGAATGCCAGGTATCCTGAAGACTTCCGGTGCACCGTTAAACCTCGATCGGATCGAGCGCGACAGCTCATACTCACCGAATCCTGAAGCCGTCCTGTACCCGGCGCGCAAACGGCCCTGTGAGGAGGACTCACAGTTGGTTGCAAAACACCAACTTGGCATGGCAGGCAGTGACTGTCGGACCTCTATGCATGCGGAACTCGTATGTGATGTTTCAGAAGTTAGGATGGGTATGTTACGAATGGAGCCAGGCTGCGCCGAAGACGACTTAAGGCGGAGCCGCTCCGGTACAGGTCCAGGGTCCTTCGTACTCGATGCTACTCGATAACATACGATTTCCCAGGCGTGAAATCCAGCAGTCCGAAAGGGCAGCGATAATCGTAACAAACTTGACAGTCATTATTTCGAGCTATGTACTTCGTGCAGTGTCATTACAAGATCGAGATCCGGGATAAGAAGGTTCATGAGCGCCTATGAGCGTCCAGGGCAATTGGAATGTGATACACCACGGCCGCAAATGCGTCAACGACGAAGGAACAACAATGCTCTAATACTTGATTGCAATAAAATACGGTCGGATGCACGCGGGACGAAAACGTGAGGAAGGTCCATGGTACTGTGCAGTGTGCATGCAGCTTGAAAAAGCATTGAAGTCCTGGGAGGATATCGTAAAATTCGTTCCTGGCCGTCGCCCCTCGTCGGCGCGTTCCACACACGCATCCGCGCGCACTGTATGCGCGGCGAAAAGGCAGAAAGCAACGCGTGTGAGACCGGTGCCGAGCCAGGCTCAGGTGGCATGAATGGCCAGGGACCCAAAGCCGCCGAACGAGTTCGACCTGGGCCTCGCCGCGCGGCGATCAAAGCCCGCCCGGAGCCTCGCTGGGGGACCTGACTCTGTCGCGTCTGGTGGTATCCCTGGCGTTGGCGTTGGCGTTGGCGGTGCGCCCTCGGCTGGGGGCGTACCAAGCGCACCTATTATCGATTTCTTGAGCGGGCCGGGGAAGGTGCTGGGACGTGCGGCCGCCTGAGACATGATTACGGGATTCGGTGTGCGGGTCAGAAAGGGTGTCTTGGGCGTGCGGGGCGTGGTCGAGGGGGTTGGCGCCGTGATGGACGACGTCAAGCGGGGGCGCGGCGGGTGGGCAAGCGAGAGAGAAGACCGGTTCTGGACGACGAGGCGGGAGTATGCGTCGTGCTCGGATGGTCCGGGATAATAGAAGGGGTCTGCGACGACCGTACTGGCCTGGGACGGGGTTTGAGAGATCCTGCGCGACACGCGCTGAAAGCTGCTCCTAACTGGGGAGGGCGGTAGTGGTGGGGGGAGGGAACACAGGGTACGAGAAGAACTGGCGCAGCTGGTGGACACCGAGCGCTTGCGCAGAACTCGTCTAGGAGCACCATGGCCGTCTCTGTGAGATGGTGGCGGTCGCGGGAACTCGACTTGCCAGGGAGGGGCTGTAGAGGGACGCGTAGTGGCAAGTTTGTCCGAGGACGAGAACCTCAAAGGAGCGAGAAACGATCGCTTTTTGTCAGAAGCGCCAGCGTTGGAGTCCGGGAGTAGACCGAGGGCGCGCTGCTTGGCTACATGCTTCCTATTCATGGCCAGCCAGGATTCCATGCGCGAGCAGTTGATGGAGCAGTAGAGCTGGTCATCGTCAGAGGGCTTGAAAGACTTCTTGCACTGGAGGCAAGACAGACGCAAGCCCCTCGTCGGGGACAACGGCGGGACGGTGAACAAGTTCTTGATCGTCTTCATGGCAGCAGCAGTGGGAGAGCGCGGGGAGGCTTTGCGCGGAGAGGGGTCAAGCCTATGGGTTGTATCCTGAAAGACCAAAGGCTTTATACTCCGCGTTCTGCAGGCCGCCACGCGGAGAACAAAGGGGCGCTCGGGACTTACTTTGGCGACGAGAGTGACTTGAGACTGCTTTGCGTTGGTAAAGGGCTCCATGGCTGCCAGGCAGATCAGGCCACGGGCGACCTTGCGGGAGGAGGAAAGGTGGGCGACAAAGAGTAAGATTGGTGCGGGGAGGGGCAGGTCCCCAGCTGTCGCCCTGGACCGGGGTCCGATTCGTCAAAAACACGATGCACTTTACCTAATGAACGGTGCCTTGCTCTCCAACAGCCTTCGAACATTCTCCCCGGAACTCTCGCGACACCGCGCAAGCATATCCTGTCACCACAGCCCTGCCCCAACGTCCCCCACTGCCTCCGCTCCGCGATTCGGTGGCCAACTGTCGCCGCGACGTTCAAAATCGGCAACCCACGGAGCCCCGTCAGTCGAGTTGAGCACGGAGGCATTGCGTCACAAAGAAAGCGAGAAGGACGGTTAACCAGTGAGCAGGAGTGGACAACAGCTAGATCAGTAGATACATATCCGTCCTTCGGCGCAGCATTCGAACACCTCGGACGCAGCCAGGACGCAGCGCTGAAAAGCTCCCGCTCCCCATCTCCGAGCACAGGCGCTTGTATTGCCTCTCGTGATCGCGAATCTCAGGTGCGCGATGGGCGTCTACTTACACGCGAGTCTTCTCTTCGTCCCCTCACCCTCAACCCTCCTGGTTGACGGACCCCATTCACAGCCGTGTCGACGACGGCACCCCATTGACTCGTCCGTCGCCCCCGTCGCCCCCGCTGAATAGTTGGTCTACGTCATTCAGCCGGCCACCGGGAAAGGCGGCGACCCACTGGACAACTGCATCTTAACCGAAGTTGCACTACTGAGAATTTAGTGAGTGTTTCAGTGCACCATACTTAGGACAATAATGTGCGTGGCCATGGCGAGCCCACAGTTATTCGGGATGCTTTTGTTCCATAACCGTGGCCTCTTTCGGGAATACCTCCTTTTTGGCAGGCCACAATCATACAGATGCCGTCCTGCAACAGCGTACACATTTGCATCTAATGATGGCCTAGACGACAATTGCATCTCGTGGGTAGGAACGAGTGAAGACAGGTGGAATCGCGTCTTGTCCCCCCCCCTCCCCAATATCGTAGAGCCAAGGCGGCCGAAAGCCAAGGACAGCATGCCGTTACGTTGCGATCGTCTCGGGTACGTGTGATTGAGGAACAGGACTCGTCATAATGTCACTTCTCACCGTGCTACCAAAAGCTCGATCCGCTATAGCCTCGCGAGTCATAGATCCCAGTCATATCCGTTGTGAATATCATTAGAGAGAAGAAGTGATGGAAGGTCACATACAGTGTACTTGTCTAGGTGAGCGTGAAGGCACGTCCGACGTGTCTATGGAGTGGCCTATCTTCAATTACGGCTATGAGTTAAAGAGGGTGCGCGTGTTCTCAAAGGCAGGAGATTCGGGCTCAGTCGTCGTCGACCGCAAGGGTCGCATTGCCGGAATCATCACTGGCGCTGCCGGCTGCCGGCTCCCGACGGATGTGACTCACATGATTCTCGCTGAGTTCATTTACAACCAGATGCTCGCGCGTGGTATCGACATGAACGTCAATCCCAGTAGGTCCTGGTGTAGGAAGGCATGTTGTTGAGACGGCCGACGGTCAGGCCGGTTGTCTTGCCTCGCTTAAGGACCATGATACATCGGTCGCCATTGGAATCCCTTTATTAGGGTCACGCAGCTCGGCGTCGGGAATGATACCGTGCAGCTGGAGGAAGTGCTCGAACGGGTATTCGAGCAAATCTGGGTCTCCTCGTTTCCACCCCAGCGGATTCAACATCATTCCCAGCTCTCCTGGCCCGATCTCGGAGCGCAGGTCCAGGACGTTGGGGCGAAAGGTGCCGGGGTCGATCTTGTTGGCGTCGACCTCGATGACAGCGACGTCTTCGCTGTACTTGTGCTCGCCGAGGAAGAAGGCGATGGGGGGCGAGTAGCTGACGAAGCCGAGGAGGCGACCCAGCTCGGAGAGGTACAGCTTCGCGACGTTGACGTAGAGCGTTTCGAGGTCCGTCATGCACGCTTTCTTGAGCAAGCTTTGGCGGTCCTTGAGCACTTCGACCAGCCTCTCGTCCTGCCCCTGCGCCTCGTTGATCTGGGTCTGCGCGTCTCCGACCGAGTCCTGGTGCCTGTCCGTGTTTATGGACTGGCACCCAATCTCAACCCGGAGGGACTTCAGATGCTCGACGATGCCCTTTTCACCGAACACGGTGACGTCCTTGCGGCGTGGCCTCTCGCTGGACTTGTGATCGTAGACAACATTCTTGTCGCGAGTCGTCGTGTCGATGACGGCATGGCGGGTGGTGAGGAGGAAAACCTTGGAGGTATCCTCCCCGTTGGTAAAGAAGAACCCGCTACTCCCTTCGACGTCAGGACGGGCTATGCTCGAGAGGGGGAAACCGACACTGGAGGTGAGCGGCATGTGGAACTGAGCCACAGCGTCTCTTTCGAAGGAGGCCCGTACAGTGGGCTTTTCGAACGCAGGTGCGGCCGTCTGGACGCGTTCAGACGCCTTAATGGCGACCTCTACGTCCCCGAAGCCGAAGCCGTCGAGAACCGCCTGGCACCGTTCGGCCACACGGCTCCATCTTCATCAGAGAGGAGACCGAGCTTGGCCCCTATGCACACGACGACCGGGAAGGGGGCCTCGTGGTCAAGGCCGAAGTAGTGAATGCGGTGCACGTCGATAGTGTTCCACTGCACGCCCTCCTCGTCGAGGACCTTGAGGATGGCGGGCCCCACTTGGTTCTCCCATACTCCAGGGGCGGCGATGGCGTGGTCGCCTACCACGCGGAACTCTCTTTTGTGAGGATAGGCTTCAAAGCTTCTGGGCGGCTCCTTCCATGGAGCATCGGTGCGGGCTATAAGACGGGGGAAAGAGGGCATGCCGGCGAAGAATTGGAAAATCTGTTCTTCGGTGAGTGGGGATGGGAGCATGGGGGCTAACAATTCCGCGATCTCTTCTTTGGAAGGGAGTTTGAGTGCATTTGGCGAGCTTTTGAATGCATCTTGAAGACATTGAGAGATGAACGGGGATGTAGAACTCACTGGAAAAGATATTGGACGTTGGGTATGGCGATGCGGGACAGGAGAACCGGAACACTCGGATGGGACTCACTGGCAGATAAGAGAATGAAACTGATTTTAGGGTTCAAAGACGCTGGCCGGTAAGAGTTATGCCAGAGCTGCGGACTATTTACAGCAGTCACAGGCTCTCCAAGAGATCTGGCTGGACGTTGGTTGAGAGGAGCCAGTGTACAGCATTACGTAAACGGCAGTGCGACTTGCCGAATATGTCGAGGACCGGCGCTCCACGGTGCTGCACCCGCGTCGCGTCAATTTGCTCGTAATTTCCCAGTTTCTCTGCCGCTGTGTCGCCTGTGCTTTCAGTCTCTGCATCTGCTCTGGACATATATCATTGTTGTGCCTCCTATCTGCTACCTCTGTACTTTCTCGGCCTCCATGCGCAAGCAACTCGACCCGCGCATCCCAATCCTCATCAACAATAATGTCAAAAAGAACCACCGTTCGTTCATCGTGCTTGTTGGGGACAAGGGCAAGGACCAGGTGCGTGCCATTCCATAGCATTCATATTTTTGCTTAGCTCTGTAGATTGTAAATCTGCATTTCCTTCTCTCCCAAGCACGGGTCTCTGCCCGCCCTTCAGTGCTATGGTGTTACAAGAAGGACCTGGGCTTCACAACGTATGTCTCAACAGTTCTGGCACGTATATGCAGGCTCACTCTGCAGTCGCATAGACATAGAAAGAAGAGGGAGGCCAAGATCAAAAGAGAAGTCAAGAAGGGTATCCGGGAACCTAACGAACAGGATCCCTTCGAGATCTTCATCACCGTAACCGATATCCGGTATACGTACGTATCTCTATCCTTTTTCTTTGCCTCTACATATTCATCCTGCACCTTGCTGGAAGATACTACAAGGAGTCCTATAAAATTCTTGGTCAGACATTCGGCATGTGCGTACTCCAAGACTTCGAGGCGATCACCCCCAACCTTCTTGCGCGGACAATAGAGACAGTCGAAGGTGGCGGTCTTGTTGTTATCATGCTGAAGACCATGAAGTCCCTAAGACAGCTCTATGCCATGACCATGGTGCGTTCTTAGATTCTCAGCTCCATTGTACTGTCTACCAACTTCTCCGTAGGACGTGCATGCACGTTATCGGACGTCATCACACGACTCAGTGGTCGCCCGCTTCAATGAACGGTTTATCCTCTCCCTTGGTTCATGCAACGACTGTCTTGTTCTAGACGACGAGCTCAATGTCTTGCCCATCTCTCGTGGCAAAGATATCAAACATATTGAGGAGGATCGGGGAAAGGGCAAGGAGGAATCCGAGCTCAAAGACCTGAAGGACAGTCTTGCTGACACGAAACCCATCGGCGAGCTCGTTAAGCTCGCGAAGACGATCGATCAAGCACAGGCTATCCTTACTTTCGTCGATGCTATCGCTGAGAAGACGTTATCATCGACTGTGACGCTCACTGCAGCCCGTGGTCGTGGAAAGTCCGCTGCCCTGGGCCTTGCCATCGCTGCGGCACTTGCTCACGGGTACTCTAACATCTTCGTTACGAGTCCCAGTCCTGAGAACTTGAAAACGCTGTTCGAATTTATCTTCAAGGGCATGGACGTTCTTGGCTACGAGGAGCACCTTGACTATGATATTGCACAAAGCACTAACCCTGACTTCAACAAGGCCATTGTGCGCGTGAACGTATTCAGGAATCACCGACAGACTATCCAGGTCAGTACTTTTGACATATCTTGCTTCATGCATATCTCATCAGCACATGTAGTATATCCAACCGCAAGATGCGCATGTCCTCGGTCAGGCAGAACTCGTGGTCATTGACGAGGCTGCAGCCATTCCACTTCCCGTCGTCCGCAATCTCATGGGTCCCTACCTTGTGTTCATGGCTTCGACCATCAACGGCTACGAGGGTACCGGTCGCTCGCTCTCCCTCAAACTCATCCAGCAACTACGTGAAAGCACCCGACCCTCTCTGACTAAAAACGTCACCACTACCGAGGACGATGCTGCGATCGCTTCCTCGTCCTCCAAAAAGCCGCTTACGAAAGCGCCCCCCAAAGCTCGCACCCTCCGCGAGATCAAGCTTGAAACACCCATCCGTTACGCCGCGGAGGACAAGGTCGAGAAGTGGCTGAACAGCCTCCTCTGCCTCGACGCGACGATCCTCCCGCGGCAGACGCACATGAGCTGCCCGCACCCGAGCAAGTGCGAGCTCTTCTACGTCTCGCGCGACACGCTCTTCAGCTTCCACCCCGCGTCCGAGGTCTTCCTGCAGCGCATGATGGCGCTCTACGTCGCCTCGCACTACAAGAACCAGCCGAATGACCTCCAGCTGCTCTCCGACGCGCCCGCGCACCACCTCTTCGTCCTCCTCCCGCCCCTCGCCGCCGACGAGACGCACCTCCCCGAGCCGCTCGTCGTCCTGCAGGTCGCGCTCGAGGGCAGCATCTCGCGCCAGGCGATCATGGACGGGCTCAGCCGCGGCTTCCGCGCGGGCGGCGACATGATCCCCTGGCTCGTCGCGCAGCAGTTCCAGGAGAGCAAGTTCGCGATGCTCTCGGGCGCGCGCGTCGTGCGCATCGCGACGCACCCGGACTACGCGAACATGGGCTACGGATCCCGCGCGCTGCAGGCGCTGAACGCGTACTTCAGCGGGGAGTACTTCGACGTTGGGGAGGGCGTGATGGAGGCGGAGCAGTCGTATCCGGACCCGGCGAACTTCGACGAGGTGCGTCCAGCCACTGCCGACTGTGTTACGCCGATTCGTTTTCGTTTGGGGTTGATTGGCGTTTTTCGACGTGTACTAGGACACGACTCTTCTTACGGACGAGCCCAAGGTCCGCGCGCCCACGGCGATGCCACCCCTTCTGCAACGTCTGTCCGAACGTAAACCTGAAACGCTGGACTACCTCGGTGTCTCCTATGGTCTGACACCGCAGCTTTTGAGGTATGTGCACCCGTCGCAAGGGCTGCCTGTGTCTGTCGCAGCTGATGATCTTCCACAGGTTCTGGAAACGCGCAGGATACATCCCACTGTATCTCCGACAGACGCAGAGCGAGCTGACCGGCGAGCATACGTGCATCATGGTCCGTGGTTTGAATTCGTCGACGGAGGGCGAACTGGGGTGGCTCAGCGAGTTTGCGAAGGGTGCTTCATTTTTACTATCCTTCTATCCTGAAGCGCTAGCTAACAAGAACTGTGTTAAGATTTCCGAAGACGCTTCTTGAACCTCCTCTCCTTCAAGTTCCGCGAGTTCGGCAGCGTTACCGCGCTCAGCATCCTTGAAGCCGCGAACGCCGGCGTGAAGAAGCTCGACGACGACCCAACACGCACGCTCGGGTCCTCCGAGCTCTCCGTCCTCCTCTCCCCGTTCGACCTGAAGCGGCTCGACTCGTACGCGAACAACCAGCTCGACTACCACGTCGTCATGGATCTCCTGCCGGCCGTCGGGCAGCTGTACTTCGAGCGGCGCCTGGGCGCGGACGTGCGCCTGAGCGCAGTGCAGAGCTCGATCCTGCTCGCGCTCGGGCTGCAGCGCAAGACGATCGAGGAGGTCGAGGCGGAGCTGAGCCTGCCCGTGTCGCAGGCGCTCGCGCTGTTCGTCAAGGTCGTCAAAAAGATCAGCAAGAGGCTGCTGGACGTGCAGAAGGAGGCGATCAGCGCGACGATCCCCGACCGCCGGCACGCGGACGCTGTGGAGGCTGCTGAGAAGAAGGGGGTGGTGGCGGAGTTCAGGCCGCTCGAGACACCGCTCGAGGAGGAGCTCGAGGAGGCAGGCGACGAGGCAGCGCGCTCGATGAAGGAGAAGCAGCGCGCGATGATCGACGCGCTCGACCTGACAAAGTGAGTGTGTTCGTTCGTTTCCGTTTGGCTCTGGGCTCTTCCGTTCTTCTCCTTCTGCCTTGAGCGCTGTGCTGTGCTGGAGCGCCGACGTTTGGTTGTGTGTCCGAGTGCTTGGCGTTCTGGGGTTGTTCCCACTCCTGCTTCTATTCAACTTGTATGAGATCTGGAGATGGCGGTTCGGGACCGTGCATCCGCCTCCGCATCCTGCTGCGTCGCGGGTGGGGTCGGTCGCGGGGCCCCGCGGGGGGACGTGCTCGGCGAGCTTGGCCTTGCTTGGCCTCGCTGTGCGGTCCCCATCGCGTACATCGGCTGTATGCTTCAGCCACCTGATTGATCGTCTTGTCTGTCTGTGGCATATTTTCCTGCATTTGCATTCCGTGCTTCCCATCCATTTCATCCGTCGTCACTTTCATCCGCTCTTACACGGGACCTAGGCTGACCTTGGCCCACCGCGGGACGTGACATGCTCGCACACGTTGTCTACACAGGTACGCGATCAACGACGGGGCTGCAGACTGGAGCGCGGCCGAGGCCCAGGTCGCGAAGCTCTCTTCGTCCGGGGCGCAGGGCAAGTCAACACTTGTGTCTGTCAAGTCCGCAGCGGTTGCGGGGCAGAAGCGGAAAGCGGAGGGCGCAGGGATGGAGAAAGAGAAAGGCGGCAGCGGAGATAAGAAGGCGAGGAGGAGCATGAAGAAGACCAAGGCGCGGTAACCCTTACGGCAGTGAGGTACATACGGTGGGGTACGCCGTAAGTTTTGTTTTTCCTGTTCGTCGTCGGCCGAATGTACAGCCTGCCGAGACTCGAGACTCGAGAGAAGACCGGACATTTGCAGCGTTCCGTCCGTCGATCGCCCCGGCCCGGAGGTCCCGTTCGTATTCCGACGACGGTGGCCGGTCGGCTTGCTCAGACTTCCTTGCGCTTCTCGTACTTCCCCGACCGACTTCAACCTCCACCCAAGCTCGAGAGCGTCGGATCTCTTCATCGATCGTAACTGATTTCTTGGCTTCTAGCATTTTCTAATGCATCAGATAGCTTCAAGATCTGTGGAGCCCATCTTCGAAAGACGGTTGTAGTCAGTCGGAAGACATGGTTATCTGCCTTCGACCATCTCGAGTCGTCACAAAATCGCTCCTCTTCCCAGGAATCCTGTTTCTGTGAAGTAAATGGCCTATACTTAGATACCGAACAGCGGGCACTACTTTGGCGACGCTTCCTTCCACGGGCGGACCACGACATCTTTTACACAGTGAAGATAAGTAGAACTCAACAGCGGAGACGGCACCCGACGCCCGACGACATGCTGGGACTGTGCATCGTGAGCCGTCCGAAGAATATTTGAGCCGGTCTCGCTCGGAACTCCTCCGTGTGTCGTTGGATGCCGGCCGTCCATGATACATATAATCACTGCGTCGTCACGGAGCACAGCATTTCGTTTCTTTTTGTCTTGTGCCCTTCCCCATTCAGGACACATCGCCATACCTGACCCGAGGGCGATCCAGGAGTATTTAGCTCTTGGCTGTGTTGTGTTTAGGTTTGGCAATGACGTCGTCTGGTCAGAAGTCTACCCTTCAGCGTTGCGTAGGACAAGGCGCTGATGTGTTGATTCCACCCGTTCGTCTCGTAAGTAGTCACATCAACGAAGATTCCAGCGCTCTGGAAAACCGTGAACATGGTGGCTGGCTTCTTCTGTCTTCCCAGCCCTGTATTTTTGAATTTTTCGGACAGACACGGAAATTGAAATACGCTCTAGATCCGTCACGGACGAAAGGGCGACGAAAACATTGTGTACAATCAGGACTTCCTTCCGGAGAGCGGTAGTACTTACGGCTACGTGCCTCAAGTTCGAAGACTTCTCCGCGATGAAGGCGTGCGCCGACGGTCTTTACCGTCGCACTCAGTATAAGTCACGAAATCTTCGATCGCGTACCAGTGCTCTGTGCTGCTACGCGGCGGGGGAGCATGGCTAATACAACAACGGATGGCGGCCGATGTGCGGCCGAACTGTCGCGCCGGACGCGACGCCACCAGGATGTTCGGCCCTGTTCTGGAGGTTAGCCTTCCGCAGGCCGGGACGCGGTGCAAAAGCCTTTAGGAGATCGTCCGGGGAGGTCGTTGTGAGATCCAGAACGCGCTCCGGGCGGTCAGGGCAGCAAATCATACACATGCTGTTTCAGGGCGCATGGAAAGATGCTCCCCAATGGAAACTCTGAATCTGGTTCAGAGCCGGCGAGGTGGGGAACGAGTCCGCGAGCGGAAAGCCTCCTGGCGTTGTTGGATCCGGAAGAGCGGGGAAGTGGGCAGGTTGAGCGAGGGCGGGGGCGGGGGACGCGTATGGCAGTGCCGGTGGCCGGGAGGAAGGTCCGGAGAAGCCCTGGGGCCCCGCACTGGCAGTGACCCCCGCGGGGACACGTGAAGGGTTTGAGGCCAGGTACGCGGGGAGACGCCATTGCGCTTGCCTTATACGCGGAAGGACGCTCGCCGAAAGAGAACATCCATCAGAGATGACCTCGAGTTCTCACACAAATATGCATGTTCGCAGATGCCCGCGCGCGTATATAGCCCTCCATGGCTCTGTGCCAGCCTCTCGACGGCTGAGCATTGGTCCCCCTCCTCGAGTCCCCCCTCCCCCAGGCTTGCCTCACAGCCATCCTCCCGTCGACGCCGCGTACGATGTCTCCACCCTACTTCATACGCAACCTCGTTCCCCGCCGCGAAAAGCGCGTCGAGGGCCGCCCCCTCCTTGAGGCCCTCGGGAGCTTGACATGGGTCCAATGGGGCCACTTCTGGTCCGGGTACGTCCTTTCGTTCTTGGCATGCCACACCGTCTGTCCCTCACGGCCCCCCACTCCCTCACTGAGCCCGCGCATGAAGGGAGAGGGCTTGGCTCGATCGTGACTGATAGCTAATCTTTCCTTCGCATATCTCGGCTATTTCCCCGGCACAACATAAACGAATAGTTGGCTTGCATGGACGTGCGACGCCATCGACTTCTTCTCCGTCTCCCTCTCCGTGTCAAGACTGCAGACACAGTTCCACAAGAGCAGCCCGAGCGACATCGTACGCCCCACTCATCTGTCAACGTAGCGCGTGAGCTAATCATATACCAATCTGCCAAGACGACCGCCATCACACTCACCCTCCTCTTCCGCTCTGTCGGAGCAGTCAGTGACCCTTTTGCTGAAAACTTTCATTGGCAAATATACCCGAAGCTGATTGCATTTTGCGTTCTGCACAGGTCATCTTCGGTATCATCTCTGACCGGTACGGTCGCAAATGGCCCCTCGTCACCAACCTCATCCTAATCGCCATCCTCGAGCTCGGTGCCGGCTTCGTCCAAACCTTCAAGCAGTTCCTCGCCCTCCGCTCGCTTTTCGGCATCACTATGGGTGGCATTTGGGGTCTCGCAGCATCCACCGCGCTCGAAAACCTCCCCGTCGAGCTCCGTGGCCTGGCGTCTGGCGTCCTGCAGCAGGGCTACGCCGTCGGCTATCTGCTCGCCGCCGTCATCAACCTGACACTCGTGCCAGAGACGTCGTCGACCTGGCGCTCGCTCTTCTGGTGCGCAGCCGGCCTCTCCGCGTTCTCGGCGTTCGTCCGCATCCTCCTGCCCGAGAGCGAGGTCTTCATCCGCGCCAAGGAGGCGCAGCGCGCACGCGGCGAGACGACGACGAACAAGACGCATGTCTTCCTCCACGAGACTGGGCAGATGCTCAAGCGCCACTGGCTTCTGTGCATCTACGCTGTCTTGCTGATGACTGGTGCGTGCCTGTCCGGTTCTGGCGTCCGGTCGCTTTTGGCGTCACTAGTGCCGGGCCTGTAGGATTGGATCCTGATTGAGACATCATATCACAGGGTTCAATTTCCTCTCGCACGGATCGCAAGATTTGTACCCCACGTACCTCAAGGATGCCAAGCTCTTCTCCGACCACAATGCCACCGTCGCGACTATTATTGGGAACTGCGTGAGTGCTGCACCGTGAATGGTTTCCGAAACCCGCGCTCACCGCCATTTGTCTGCTAGGGTGCTATCGCGTGAGTTTCTGCTATAGGATTGAGTTGCGATTTGGCATACTGAGTCATGCGGCTACAGAGGAGGAGCTATTGCTGGTTGGGTTAGTCAGTACATCGGCCGTCGCCTGACGATCATGTACGTCTGCGTCCTGTTCTTCATCTCCGCGTGCTTCGCTGACGTTCCACATTTAGCATCTTCGTTCTCCTCACTGGCGCGTTCATCCCGCTCTGGATCCTGCCAACAAGCTTCGGTGCGCTTGCCGCAGGTGCCTTCTGTATCCAGTTCGGCGTGCAAGGTGCCTGGGGAGTGGTAAGCTGACATGTCTTCTGCGCGCCCGGAGGACACGCCTCACCGTCCTGTGTCCTTGCCTGTGCAGATTCCCATCCAGCTCGCAGAAATTTCGCCACCGGCCTTCCGCGCTACCTTCCCCGGTGTCGCTTACCAGCTCGGTAACGTGAGTTTTCATGAGTAGGTGCTGGCACGGGTGGGTCGAACTGATTGTATGCGTTCTGGCCGACAGATGGTATCTTCTGCATCTGCACAAATCGAAGCCAGTGAGTCGTGATCTCCGTCTGGCTGTTTCTTCGTTCGTTTTGCTGATGGATCTGCGCGCCTTCTCCCCTTTCCTTCCTCCCACGTCGTGCCACTCAGCCGGCGCGAAGAACCTGCACACGACGATCCGGAACGCGATGGGCCAGCTCGTCGTCGTGTCAGACTACGCGAAGGTGCAGGGCATCCTGATCGGTGTCGTGGCCGCGTTCATCCTCGTCGTAACGATCATCGGGCCTGAAAACTACGGTGCGCACTTCGAGAAGCACAAGACGGCGTTCGAGGAGGGTGGCGGACGCGGCGAGCTCGAGGACGAGGTGCGCGAGGTCGGCTCGAGGCCCGGGAGCTTGCAGGTCGACGAGAAGCGGAGCACCCCTGAGCCCGTGTAGGCTGTGCCAGTGTGGCGGCGATGACTGCAGGGCGCGTCCCGAAAACCGAGAACCCGAACCCCGAGTTGTCCCTGAGGCCTCATGCGTGACCGCATCGATTGATTCGCCCTGGGTCGACGATAAGTTACAGTACAGTATTTGGCACGTTTGGGACCGCACGCGTTTGTATACGTACATGTTGTGTCATGAGCTGTGACGACCCATTGTGTATTTGTAATCAGATAGACTCCTTACGCCTTTCCGACTCATTGCCGTGCGTGTGTGGAGGGTGGGCAGCTCATCCGTGTTCGCAGGAGGAGATGCGATAAGTACTTGGGTGCGTGGTGGCCTGTGGTGGCCGATCAGAAGGAAGGACATGCGAGGTGAATGGCGGACCTGACAGTATGGGACAGCCGGCCCGAGAAGCTCCGGACGCTATCTAAGGTAATACAAGCGCCCAATTGGAGGTTGAGGCATGTTGTGGCGCGGCCCATGGGTTCCTACTTCCTTCTCGACAGCCATCATCGAACGTCTATGTCTATGCATCGTGACTCTGAGATTCGACGCCACCGTACGTCAGTGTGTCAAGATCTATACCCGCGAGCTCAAGCTTAAAGGTCGAACAGAATGTTGGAACATAGGATTTTGGCAACCGAGCGCTTGGTCGCCGGCCGTTCCCGACGGTACGATGCGATCGTATGTTTCTGTACTCATCCGTTTGCTTCTGTGCCACGACGACCGGTACAGGACAATCAGAAATCTGTTCTTCTTCGCTGCTCCGCCGACCTCCGACAGTGTTTCCAACACAGCAGCGAACGGCAGACAATGTGGCGTGGATCACTGATCTTGCCTTGGTGAAAAGAGAGGAGGTGTGTTTGCGACCCAGCTCTAATCCTTCGTGGTGGTATAAGGGTAGACTGACATTGCAGATATCCCAGATTCAAACATGTTTAGGATATCCATATCCGGCTCAATCGCCACGTCCTGAGCTCCACTGGCTGATAGACCTTTTGGCTTAGCCTACTGGGTGCGTGCCAGACATGACTATCCACCCCTTTACAAGCTAAACATGCAGTATGTACGCCTCAAAATGTCCGTATACCGCTGAGGCGCGGCTCGCACCGGCGCATCTTCTGGCGCGGATATCCCAGGATATCCGAGCACACTGGGGTTATTTTCACCATAAAAAGCAGTGGTTGGAAACAAGTATACATGCTTTTGCCTTTTGTGAATGGATATCTAGATATCGGACTGTTGTCAGGTTGGGGTGATTGTCTACGAGACGGTACTTTCGTCTCGAAGCGCTACATGTGTGTGGTGTCCTTACTGGTATAAAACATTCAGCTGGTGGAATTGACGGCCAGACCACGGCGAACCTGGCAGTCTCGCCGCTGCTCTTCCTCCATCCACCTCCCTCCTTGCTCGAAGGCCCCGAGAGTCTTGTCCTCAGCATGCAGCTCGAGTCGCCTATTCCGGCTTCTGAAGAAGAACAGGGACGCCGGTGGTCATTGTGCCAACGTTGTCACCGCGGGTACCACCTGCCAGTCAACCAACCGCTATGCACATCTTGCGGGGGCACGAGGGGAGGGCGGTCCCAGCCCCCAATTAGCCACCAGCCGGTTCGAGGCTATGTCCAGCCCTCTCTGTCTCCGCCAAATATCCCACTCCCACTCCCTATCCTCTACCACACCGGTACCCCCGCTTTGCCAATGGCTCCCGCGCAGGTCGCTGCCTACCCTCCGCTTGTGTTCTACCCCAACGTCCCCGCCCAGCTCGGGCATGCGGGACATTTGGGCACAGGACTGCCCTACGTCCCATCCCAGGTTTACCACAGTCGTTCATCCTCGACCGCCTCGACCGTCATCCCACCCCGCTTCGACTCGGAGATGTCTCCTGACGCGACGATGTATTCCCGGGTCATCGGCTACCCCCCGTACTACTCGCGAGCGTCCAGTCGAGCAGTCGTGGACAACGCAGCTCGGGGTTCTTTCTCCGACTCGGAATCAGCACAGAGCGTTGCTATACGCAGCGACGTTGGCCGCCCTCGACAGGGAATGCACATGTATCCTTCCCCTTCGGGGAGGTCGGGGTCGTCTCGTTCCCGCCCGGTTCTGAAGAAAGTCCGGAGACTCTTCGCAGCCATCGCACGCCTGTTCATACCGGCGCGGAGGCGACGGGGTGGGATCTAGCTCCCTCGAGATTGAGATGGAGAATGTTGTCAGTGTATGTAACCACGTCCTGGCTGTTGCGGGCCTGTTCCTAATGTCACGTTGATCGTGTTTCTGAAAGTTTACGCATGACTACTTTAGCGTTCCTTTGTGCTATCCGCACCTAGTCATCTGGGGTTGCTACAGACATATAGTTTAGCCTCATCATTCTCATATCCCTTCTCTGATTTACACATTTGCACTTGCAATACTCTACTTACTCCGTTCCCCCCCACTGAGTATGTCATTGAAAGCGTCTGCTATGCTGGCCCAGTGATGCGAAACTGAAGCTCATTGAGTGATCGCAGTGGATGTTGGTGATAAGCAGGTCGCCCTCGGTACGCTGTAATACTGCTACGCAGGTTTTAGGACCTCGTGGTGCCTTGTAACCTACTTACATTATGATAAGTATGGCTGAAGCCGGGCTGAAGGCAGATTACATTAAGCGCTCATCGAGGAGGTTGATTAGCGCCGACCGTGCGGACCTCGCTCAGCTTGCGCAAGCAGTCCAGCGATTTCAACCCGACGTCTTCTTTTCACCCCATTCCATCTCCTTCTCTCTTTGCAGCATCAGTGCTGCAATCCACAATTTCTCCGCGCGGTATGGGCATCGAAGGATTCGGATTTGGACGGGCAAGGCTGAAGGCGGTCGATCATGGGCAATCGCACCGCTAGGCCGATGTCAGGTGCACGCCTGCCTCACTGATAGGGCGTGCGTCCACTCTTATAGCTTATTCCTGACGCCCTCCTCTCCATCGTCCGACAGTAATCATCTCCCTCTGCCTTGCCATGTCTGCCTCGTCTGACGCCATCCTCACCCAAATCCTCACCCAGCTCCAGGCTCTCCAAGTCTCCCAGCAGACGCTGCAGGCCAAGGTGAGTTCCGCCAAAACATACGGACCGCGTGTCTTGATTCTGACCGCACGACATTCCTAGGTCGATGCTTTGACCAATAAGGATGCGATAAGTACGCCGTCGTCACCTGCGAGTCGAGGGACACCAATCCCTGTAGTTCGTAACACCGCTATGTCTGTCCTGTCGAGCGAGGGGCCAACCGTATTACCCCAGAACACCGTCTCGCCCTCTACATCCCCAGCCGTCACTAGTCCGCTCCAGGATAAAGAGAAGGAGAGAGAGAGGTTGCTGTACCCGTCCCGCGTCCTTCTCACCAGTAAGTATCTCTTTTCCTTCCCCCCCTCCGACACTTACACCTCTGCGCCCAGCCTACCCCGACCAGCATGGCATTACACCCTACCCACTCCAATGGGGCGCCGCAGACCCGGTCGTGCGCGGGCCCGTGATCTGCTCGCGCCTGCCGACGTCGATCAAGCAGCGCAACGCGCTCGGCGCGCACTCGGGCTCGTACTCGATCTACCGCGCGCTCGCGATCGCGATGAGCACGCTCGACCCATCGCACAAGCCCGACTACACCAAGACCGAGCCGGCGGTGCCCGTCCCGCCGCAGCCCGCGTGGAGCGACCCGACCAAGATCGTCAGCCTCGACCCGTGGGGCCACCTCGTGCCGCAGGTGTACCGCCGCGAGCTCGAGGAGCTCGGCCTCGACGTGCGCCCGAGCATCGCGGTCACCCGCGCGCACATGAAGCTCAGCGAGATCGACGAGGTGGCAAGGAGGGGCGACCTGACGATTGACGGCAAGATCCTGCTGAAGAGCCTCCCGCTCGTCAACGCGGACGGGTCGCAGAGCACGGCGGATCCTGGCGTGGAGATTGGGATTAGCAAGGCGGCCGTCGAGCCCGTGTGGTATCTCCCCGGCGTTGCGGAGCGGTTTGGGATGTGAGTTTATTTTGGGCTGGCCTTGAGCTGCTTCTATTGCCGTGCTGACGGACGTTTTACGCAAGCTCTGAGGGCCTGCTCCGTCGCGCGCTCTTTGAAGACACGGGAGGAATGTACCCCGAGCTCATTACGCGGCCCGACATCAAGGTCTTCCTCCCCCCAATCGGCAACCTGACTGCATACATCTGTGCGTGCCTCTTCGACCCCCATCTGCTTCGTTTGTGAATGCCGAGCCAAATGCCCTGTTGACAACAGTTGGAAACCCTGCGTTCCTGTCGGACGAAACAAAGGAACTCACCTTGCGTGTTCACGACGAATGTATGCGCATATATCCACCATTATGGGCGGCCACGAGCTAACGGCTCCCGCAGGCAACGGCTCTGACGTCTTCGGCTCCGACATCTGCACATGTAAGCCCTACCTCATCTACGCCATCGAGGAGTGCATCCGCGGTGCCCAGCGCGGAGGCGTTGGCCTCGTCGTCTACTTCCGCAAGGAGGGCCGTGCCCTCGGCGAGGTGACCAAGTACGTACATCCATCGCTTCGCGCCCGTGCGGCAGCAGAGCTAATGACGGTCACCTGCAGGTACCTCGTGTACAACCTCCGGAAGCGCGGCGGCGACTCGGCGGACAAGTATTTCAAGGCGACCGAGCTCATCGCGGGCGTGAAGGATATGCGGTTCCAGGCCCTCATGCCCGACGTCCTGCACTGGTTCGGCATCAAGAAGATCGACAACATGGTGTCGATGAGCGACATGTGAGCAAGCCCAGTGTTGGTGTGCTCCGGCAGGCGAGGCTGATCGCGCTTCGCGCTTTTACAGGAAATACAACGCCATCGTGCAATCCGGCATCCCCATCCTGAGGCGCTACGATATCCCCGGTGCGTCTGACTGACGTGAATGCCCTTCCCCGCAACGCTGATCGCACTCTTTTTCGCAGAACACTTGCTGCCGCCTGACTCGCGTGTCGAGATCGACGCGAAGATCGCCGCGGGGTACTTCACGAGCGGCAAGAAGATCGTCGAGGCCGACTTGATCAAGACCGTGGGCAGGACGTGGGAGGAGACCGAGCACTAGAGCCAGGCAAATTGTACTGCCTGCACGGTACCAATACAATCCATTCGACAATCCATGTTCTGTGCATCGCTGTCGTAGCATTTGTACATGTATCCGTATAGCATGTTGTACTGTACTCATCACAGCAATCGAATCGTACACAGGACCTGTGAGACGCATACCGATACAGTGGACCCCAGGGTTTTCTATCTTTAATCTGTCCTAACCTTGCTTACGCGAGCTAGTTCTCGACCCCGTCCTCGCCGCAATCCAAAATCGCTTCGACCTGGCCCTCTTCATCGTCAGATGGAACGTCCTCGGCCTTGTCGACCTCGAAGTCCTTTGCGAGAACAATCCTGCTCGCCTCCTCCGCAGCGGTGAACCGCACCTCATCTTCGCTGACCTTGCTCCGGTAGGTCCTCGTCACCACCAGCAGCTCCTTCTCGTCAATCAGCACCCTGCACCTCACTTTCCCCTTCTCCTTCTCGATCGCATAAGCGACCTCCTTCTTCGGCTTGTGCTGCGCCGCCCAGATGTCCAGCCGCGACACGGGGTGCAGCACGTCCACTTCGTCGTGCACGACGCGCGCCAGCACGTGCATCAGCCCGAGCCGCTCCATCACCTGCCGGACCTTCCCCAGATCCCCGTGCGAGTCGACGTAGACCGCCCCGAGGATGCTCTCGACCATGTCGCTGATGAACTTCGGCGCCTGCAGGCTCGTGAGCCCCGCCCACGGGTACACGTTGTGGTGCTCGAGGGCGTTCGCGATCTCCGCGCCGTGCTTCTGGAAGCGGAGGAAGGTGAGGTTCTGGTCCTCGAGCACGCGGTGGCTCGAGTGCAGGAGGCACTGCCAGAGGTGGATCTGCTGAGAGTCATCGACGCTCCCGAGCCCGTGCGCGAGCGACCAGGTCGGCATCGTCGACGTGACCGTCACGGACGTCTTGAGGCACGTGTACGCGAGGATGTGCGAGTTCACAACGGCCATCTTCTTGATGTGCATGTACCCCGGGCTGTAGTCCTTGCCCTTGGCGTGGTAGAGGTAGTCGACGACGACCATGTCGAGGGCGCTGTCGCCGAGGAACTCGAGCCGCTCGAGCGACATCGAGGCGGAATCGCCTTGGTAGCTCGCGTGGGTGAGCGCCTGGACCAGGAGCGTAGGACGGGTGAAGCGATAGCCGATCATCTGCTCGACGAGCGCAAGGTGTTCGGGAACGTTGTCGATGTCGTCAATATGCTGCATAGCTTCGATGTACTGTGGGAGTGTTTTCCACGTAAGACCGAGGTCGAATGCTGCAGCGCAGTCGATCGCGAGGCCGAACCCGCCATGTTCGTAAGCCGCGCCGATGAGCGACTCGACGACGTCCGCAAGCATCTTGGTTGAGAGGTCCTCGGCGTTCCGTTTCTTCTTGTCGTCCTTGCCGTTGACCAACACTGGCGTTACAGCGCCGCTCGCCAAAGGCGTGCTCTCTCTGCTGACGTCCAGGACCTCATCTAGGTCGCATATGGAGTAATGGGGCTTCCATTTCCTCGGGACGAAACGATCGCGGACAATCCACTTGTATAACCCCTTCCTAACGGCCCATTTGGCAAGGTTGACGTTGGCGACGGCGTGATCCTTCTTCCGACTGAGGTAGCCTTCATGCCACAGAGGGAAGTCCGCATAGAGCTGATTGCTTGTGATGAATTTGAGCACCGTGTCGCCAAGGGTCTCGAGTCGTTGATAGTGGAAACGCTCTTGAGCAGTGGGCGCTGTGATAGCAGTTATGAGGAGTGGAAGCTTGACCCTAGAGACCGGGGATCGCTTGAAGAGACCCGAACGAAGGCTATGCACGGTTAACGCCATAGCTAGCCACCGCAAGATGGACGGAAGAAGGAAGGTATACTGAACTTCGTCTCGAGATGCGAGCTCGACTAAGGCGTATTGGGGAAGTAAGACGAACGGGACATCGGACTTTGCAGGGTCCTTGTAGTCTCCGCCGTCGACAGAAGGGAAGGGTATTAGGAAATTCCGTCGCTTGGGGAGCGAGTGTACAACCATGAGTGGGTATGTGATTTCCAGGTCCGGGAACGCGCTGTACTCTTCACGGAGCTTCTCTTCCTCTTCTGTGTTAAGAGGGTCGTAACGCCACTGCAGCAGACCCAGAGGTTTGTCGTATTTGTTGGCACCCCTGACCATCGCGAGATTTGGTGGGAATGAGAATGCAGCACCAAATGCCGCAGCATTCGCTAAAAACGGAGTCTCGCCATGGTCTGTGAGTCCTGACATGAACCGCTCTTGCATCCATCTCCGTCGCTCGTCCCAGTCCTCCGCGTCCGACCAAGAGCCCGTAGGCAAGAACAGGTACGAAAAGTCTTCTCTGTTGTGCTCCATTCGGGCTCCGTACATCCTCCTGAACAGCCCGTAGGTCCATCGTCGTGCGAGCTGGACTTCCTCTGCAGACGCTAGAGGGATTGCCGCAGCGCCGATGGCCACGGACAGCTCTTTGCGGCCAGGAACATACAACGTCGGGAAGTCCTCTGGGGCGAATGTCGGTAGTGAGCGGCGGGTAAACATGCGCAAGGAGGGCAAGCCTTCGACTACGAGCTCGTGCGCAAACCAGCCTGGCGACTCCGCGGAACCAACCCATGGGTCGACTTGGACGGAGACTTGGGCGGTGCTCTCGCGCTTGGCAACCTCAGCTAGCATCGCCTGCACTTCCTCCTCTTTGTCAGGTTCGACGCCACTCGAATGAGGAAGCAAATGATTGTTCAGAAGACCGGACTGGTACAGCGCCATATACGAACGGTACGCTACGTGCTGTTGAGCTCGGCGTTTCGTACGGTGGATGCATTCCGTAGTGAACTTTCGGAGGCTGGATACGAGGTGTTATTTGGGTATTGGTGTTAGACCAGCGCGCAACTTACTGAGGAGGAAGGGCTCGTGGCAGGGTGACGGTTGCTCCCCAGGGCCCTTGGTATCGCTCACCCTTGAAGCGGATGTCTTCGGGAAGATTATGCCAACCTTCAGAGTAGTCGGGTGGATCCAGTTCGTAGAGCGGGACAAAACTATCGTGTCCTCCGGAAGGAATCACGGCGCAGAAGTGGTTGAGATGCGGGATCGCGGAGTGGAGCGTTAGAAGGGCTCTGAAGAGCGGTACGTGAGTTGGCACCCTCAAGCCGAGACGAAGAGAGACTGACCCAGTGGACGCAACCTCGAACTCAACATAACCGTCCATGTCGCCAAAGTCATCTTCTTCAACGCGTATAACGGCGTCCCGTCTCGGATCGTTGTATGCCGCCATCATCTGACGCTCTGTCTCCTCCCACTTCCTCACGACTTCCTGCGGTCCGGTTTCCTCGAACATGATGATGAAACTACTCCTTTTCCGGCGCGCACGGCCTCTACTCTGCGCCCAAGAGACGACATTGGGAGGGACATCGAAACGGACAACACTCCCGCATGCTTGGATGTCTATTCCTTCTTCCGCCACGGAGGTCGAGACAATCAGGTTCTTGTCGCCAATCTTGAAGTCACGAAGGGTGTCGCTCTGGCTGACATTCACCATACTCCGTGTAATGTCCAAGAAGGAGTGCCGCTTGAAGCTCGAAGAGGAACCTAGCAGGCATCCAACGCGGAACAACTGGGAGGTCTCGGGGATACGTCGGAGGAGCTCTGCGAGAACCAGGACAGTGTCACGACGAGTGACGAAGATGAGGCCGCTGTAGTCTTCATCCGCCGATCGGAAGATGGCCTCTTCGAGGATTAAACTATCAGCGAGGGCGCGAACCTTGGGCGTAACGTTGGCAAGGATCTCGTCGGTATCATTCGACGGCTCCGTGATGTCGACTTTATCAAGGATGCTCAAAAGGTACCGTTTCTCCTTCTCCTGCCACGCGGACATGATGTTGTTGTATGGATTTGCAGCCTTCTTCGCCTGCTCGATGACCCTCGCGATGTACCAGTCGGCGGCCCAGGTTCCCAGTTCGATGCAGATGTCTGCGGCAGTACGTGCGAAGTCCCGCAGTCCTTTGTGTGTGAATGTGTCCTCTTTATCGACGGCCTTTGAAAGTTGCTGGTCCACGCGGCGGCGGTCGTCACCGGGCTGAAGTTTCACGAGACGTTCGCGAAGTGTAATGACGTAAGGATCCTTCTCAATGTCCAAAGTCAACATCGCATTCGAGAGCGCCTTGTAATTGACAGAGGGGATGCCGTCCCAATTATGAACGGGGGAAGGGTAGATGACGTGCTTGAAATCCGGTCGGTGAACGTGTTGTGCAAGTTCGTCTCGGTTGTGACGCGACGAACGGATAGTGCTGTCCAAATTTTTCTCCAGATCTCTGACAGGAGAATAGCGATTCGTGGTCAATCACGGTCTTTGGCCTTCGAAAAAATGCACACACCTGAAGGCAATCTCGACGTTGGCCCCATAAGTAGGACTTGCCGTGAGCCCAAGCACCACGGGCCGCACACGGGAAGCAGGGGTAGCGATACGGGTGCGTGCAGGTAAGTCGAAATAGTGGTTCTTCATGATCATATTGTAGGGATGTTTGCCAATCGCGTGATGAGCTTCATCGAAAACCAATAAACCGATGTCCGAACCCATATCCACATATCCCTGGATATGACCCATGAGGATGCTAACTAATATCAAACTTGCAGAGGATGACTGACGTGATGTAATGCATCTAGCAACACCTGGGGTGTTGTGACCATGACCCGATGCCTGTTGAGAATCCCCCGCCACAGCTTAGAGTCTTTCCATTGGTTGGGCTCTGACGATCCCGACACGTGTCCCACCGAAGCCGGTATCGAAGACTTGATGACTTCATACTGCTGCTCGACGAGGGCCACTGTGGGAGCTATGAACCATGAGACCTGTGAGAGGGCAAGATGTGGTGAGACATCCACAACAGGTTGTATGTACGCGTCAACAGACGAACCTTGCGGGACTCGTGCTCCATCTCATGTTTTATTCTGAGTATGGCGATGTGGGTCTTCCCTGAACCAGTGTCAAGGGCAATGACGATGTTGCGATGCATACTCTCCTTAAGAAGCTCGTGCTGGTACGCTCTGGTATGTACAACGCGGGACTCCGGTGCATCGAATTCGACATGCTTGCCATTCTCGCTGGTAGGCATGATAGAGAGGACGGGAAGAAACTGTCGTGAGAGGAGGGAGACTGTGTGGCATGCGCAGGATGACCTCAGTCAACATAGATACGACATTGGTGGCACAGACCAGCACGCACCTGTGACCCTGGGCAATTCCAAACCAAACTTTACGACGAGCCTGGTTTTCCTGTCAAAGGGAGTTGACGGCCATAGAGTGCTGGAGAGCTGCAGTTTCCTTGCACCACGAAGACCTTAAAGTCTCTGCGAGGCAGGCAGCTGCGAAAGTGGATTACCGCAGCATAGGATCAGATAAACGACCATTGGATGTCGCAGTCGCAGTTCGAATTTGGAGGCTGGCACAAACGTTGTTGCAGCATGTTGACGTACAGAAGAGCTTATTCGTCCAGAAAGTATCACAGGAGGACCATACAGCGACTGGAGTGGTAGCGGAGATGAAGCCAGAGAGCTGCTCTCCGCGCGCTCTCCAAGGCGAACGAAGGGCGCCACGGCCAAGTCCGCCTTGCGTCCGCCCGTCGCGCTCGAGGCTACCTCACACACTTGATTTCATACAACCAAGACGACGTCCTCCTAGCAGCGGTTGAGGGCCTCACTGGTACCCCGGATCTATGCCTCAGACCATCCCACTCTCTAGAATATCTACAGCAGGACCCTCTGCCCCCTATAATGCGCCCTTCGACAGCCCCGACGATCCTGAGTACCTCCGGAACGACAACGTGGACGAGGCCCAGAACATGAAGCCCTCCTGGAACAAGGACCTTTACATGCTCCTGGAACAACCCACCTCTTCTCAGGCAGCATTCCTCGTTCATGTCTTCACTACGTTCCTCATCTCCTTTTCCGCAGTCATCACCGTCCTGGAAACTGTTCCCGCCTTTCACTCCGTCTCTGGCAGCTTTTGGTTCGGACTGGAGACCACCCTAGTTGTTCTCTTCACTATAGAGTACGTCGGCCGGTGTGTTGCTCATGGAACGTCTTGGAAGAGGTTATTCAATTGGGTCATCTGTGAGTGGCTTCTCTGACAATTCAGGCCCGAATGCCGACGTCCTGGCAGCGTTCTTTGGAATCATAGATTTACTGGGTATATTACCTTATTATATTGAGATTGCTTTGCAGCAAGACACAGTGAGTAGCCCATGCAATTTTCAAGAAGACGTTGCTGAAAATCCTGATGCAGTCTACACTGTTCCGGTTTACAATCCTCCGTACATTTAGGCTACTACGTGTATTCCGACCATTCAGATATAATAACAGCATACTTCTGCACGTCTTCAGTTACTCTGCCCGAGAAGTCCACCGCTAATCCCCAGTCTAGCACGATAGAAGTAATGTATCTCTCATTCCGACGGTCCCAGCACGCCCTCCTAGCCCTAGCGTTCTTCGTCGCAATGGTCTTGGTCGTGTTCAGCACGTTACTGTGAGTGTCGTTTCTTGAGCATGATCCAACCGGTAGCTAAGAACCGGCCGCGACCAGATACTTCGCCGAAAGAGGCACCTGGGATCAGACTCTTGGAGTCTTCCTCAACTCGGATGGCGATCCTAGCCAATTCGCAGTGGGTTTCTTAACATTTCCGTGTCGTTATCATTTCGCTTACCAAAGAAACCATAGTCCATCCCCGCAGCCGGTTGGTAAGTGTACTCGCTAGCATTGTCAAGGAGCGCTTTCCATTCACATCTACGCGCCACTTCGCAGGTTTGTCATAGTCAGTGAGTACTACTCGGCAGCCAAGTCCGCATATTCTCCCGCTTACTTTCGGAACAGCGATCACCACGGTGGGATATGGCGAGATCACACCCCGGTCGTTCTTGGGAAGGCTGATCACACTCCCCCTTCTCGTGTTCGGGCTGCTCCTCATCGCCCTGCCCACCTTCGTGCTTGGCAGAGAGTTCAGCATCGTCTGGGAGTACATGGAAGAGGCCCAGGTCAGCCTCGCTCTTGTCTCTTCCTCATTAGAACACTTGCTAACCTTGGAACCCGAGCAGAAGACGCGCGAACAAGACGAACATACAGATCCATTCCACGACCCCCTCGCGTCTCCGCTTCTCACCGCAAGGCGTCCGCCCGAAATCGCAATGACAACTAGCCTCTGGAGGCATGCCCCCGAAGAAGTCTCGCGGCCGCGCGCCACCAGAGTCGCGAGCATTAGCAGTCATGCACCCGGGCCTCGGGACTCTACCGCTGCGCCCAACGAGACTTCGGCTGAGCTAAGGGCGCAGCTCTCGGAACTTCGGGCCAAAGTGGATAGACAGGAGGAGATGCTGCGGCGTATCATGGCTGCTGTGGAAGGCCGGCAGGCGCAGCATCGGGACGCCACTGGTCAGGAGGGATCGCGGAGCAGGTAGCATCACCACGAGCGGACAGATGTCAAGGGCTGTATCGTAAAGCGTTCTATTGGGCATTCGATACATAATGGCTGGGCTTTTCGGACACTCAGCTGCATCGTGTTGCCTGATCCTCGGGCTTACATCGAGATGCATCGCGAGGTGGAAAAGACGGGCGGCCACCGTCTGCCCCATGACGATCGAGGGTGGCTCAGAAGTCTTAAAAGAACCTTGTCATTTAGACGCTATCATGAACCATGCGGCGTTTAGTCGTGTTGTGTGGCCTGGCCCTGAGGAACGCTGGATGATAGACAAAGGCGTCAAGATCCGCGAATATTGAACGTTGAACATTGAGAGCGATGGGGTTCGATGAAGTTGCTTCTATAGCCGCATGACCTACAGCACCATCGTCAGCAGGTTTATCACCGCGGGGGATATCGATGTGTCAATTGAGTAGAATCGGGAACCTTCGAACTTATCAGAACACCATACGTAGCCGGAAATCCATTCAACATACAGAAAATAGAATAGCGAAACGAAAAGCGGTACAAATTTTCTGCATTTGAGCAATTAGTGCGTATCCGGGTGCTCTCCTCCAATAATCAAAGTTTCCGCGTGGGCGGAGCGCGGTTTGATGGTACAACGGCAGTCTTCAGGGTACCTATTCAATAGTATGAGCCTTGTTCTTCGTTCGCGAAAGAGGGGCCAAACTTACGAGAGGATGCCGTCCTTCATTTTCGGCTCAATTCGAATCACCTCTCCGCGCTCGTCGAGCGGCGGGCCAATGACAAAGACGTGGAGCACACGCGCGATGTTGATGAACAGCGACGCCTCCGCGAAGTGCCTTCCCGGGCATATCCTGAAAAAAATCGTGGATGGTTGGAATGCCGGAATCACTACGCCATCCGACCGGGCCTGATCGGAGACACGCTCACCTCCTCCCAAAGCCGAATGCAACCGTGGCGGGATCTCGGACGTCCGGGTTCAGCTTCCCGTCCTTCAGGAACCGTTCCGGGAGGAATCTTTCCGGCTCCGGATACGCCTCGGGGTCATGGAGTAGGGCCCTGCACATGCACGACTGCGTCATCAGAACAGAACTAAACCTTCGGAGAAGCGCGAGGGCATGGGAACTTGCCAAGCGTTCGGGAAGACGACCGTGCCTGCCGGGATGAAGTACCCCTCGAACTCGTCGTCTTCGACGGCGGCATGTGGGATGCAGAGGGGGACGGCGTTCTGCCACCGGAGACACTCTTTGATGATCGCGTTCACGTACGGCAGGTCGCTGCGGTCTGTGTGGTCAGGCAACCGGGTCGGGCCAACGACGGCTTCGAGTTCTGCCTGCGCATTGGCCACGGCTTCCGGGTGCAGCGACATCGCCAGGAAGAACGTCTGAAACGTGGAAATCGTCTGTCGGGCAGCACGGTAAGGCGAGAAGCTCACCGCCTCGATTGAAGGTGCTTACCGTGTCGGCACCGCCTGCACGAAGCCAAGCAGACCCCCGTCAATGTCCATCCTCGATCTGACACCCATCTTCTGCCACTCACCCGCGTAAGAAATGGCGGTGACGTTCTTGCTGACGTATTCTTCCTCTGCCATCGCAGAAGCTTCTAGATGAGCCATGCCCCCGAGCATCGTGCCGACGATCGAGGACGTCGGGTGACCGTCCTTCTACTCGTGTCCCTCAATTATGAAACACTAATAGCATTATGCCAAGGAAGCGTACCATTGCTGCCTTGGCTTGTGCAAATGGCATCTCGACCATCTCGTGGGACGCGTCGCGCCATCTTCTCAGTCTCTTCTGGAAGCCGGCCCCAGGTAACCATTCGGGTATGTGCCGCAAGAAGGGGAGGTACTCCACGAGGAAGGCCCCAGGGGTGAGGGCCACTGAGACTCCTTCCATGGACGCGTCGATGACCTCGATGATTCTGTCACCCTCCTCGGCCACATCGATGCCGTAGACCGTCTTCAGCACGCTCGCGGCAAACGTGCTTTATGGAGCAAAGGAACTTCAGAATAAGGAATAGTAGGTTTTCACGAGGTCATCAGAAAACTCACTGCCGGATATGTTCTTCGAGCCGCTCGGGATACGCTAGCAGCTTCTTCAGGAAATGAAGCGATTCATCGCGCTGAACCCCATGGTACTTTGAGACAACGCCGGGATGGAAGTGCTGCCAGAAAAGGCGCCTGTAGCGTCTCCAGACATGTCCGTACGTCATAAACCCGAAGTTCCACTCCCAGCCAATCCTGCCAACCATCAAAGGTCAGGTCAGCTAGTTTAATAAAATGCTATAGCGGAGGACGAGATGGCCTACAGCTCGAACATTGGGGAGAGAGGCCGGGCAGAATAGTTCGAAGATCGTTTCTCTAGAAACTCAAATGCCAGCCGAGGGTTGCCGAGGATAACCATCGACTGGCCCAGTGTGCGGAAGTACAGGATATCGCCTGTCGAATCGGAGGTGAATAATCGTCTACTAACGGCCCTAGCGAATGCCGCACGTACCATATTTCGCACACAGGTCCCGGTATCCGATCCATGGTGCGGTCTTGGGCATGTCGAACAGATTGCCGACGAAAGGCAGAGCCTTGGGACTGGGAGGTAGCGGTCTACCTCTCGTCCTGGCTCTCCAGTGGCCGGTCGCCTGGATGTACCAGACAACGCCGAAGACGAACAAGCCCGGGATGGTGATGGTGAGGACAGATGAGAGGATAGCCATGATGTGGTGGAACACTCCTCGGGAGACTGGCCGTCCCTTATCACCATCCAGCGAGACGCCTGATGTGTGCGCGCGCGACTACTAGCAGGGAGTTGGAAACTAGTGTCCAACAAACACCACCGGTGGTGTCGGGCGAAACGCCGCTCAAGGCGCGCCTTGGACTCGCTGTGGGATCCACGCCAACATCTTTCAGGGCAAGGAAGTGAGATAGTCAAAGGGACAGCTCACGACAACATGCCCTGTTTTGCGGCTTGATACTCCATGGGCGACGCGCTCAGGGAAGCACCCATACACGCATCCACACTCGCAATTGCGCCACAGGAACTAGGGCCGTACAACGTCTTGTGGAGTTTCGAGAAGCCGGTGGGAGCCGTACTTGGAGAGGCGGGTAGGGTTACTATACGAGAAAACTCAGCTGACGGCACACGTCACATAGCTGGAGGACATAAGACCCATTTACAGATATCAATGACCAATGGCTGGATGATCGCAGCAGTCAGGATGGGAAATCTGGGACAAAAAGTGGGGTTCCGCATGCCATCGGCTTCCATTTTGGATGGTGGGACGAGACGCTGGCTGTATTCATGCAGCGTGACAACCCACTCAGATGTGGTTGTTAAGTCCGCCGCAGTCTCGCCCATGTAGTTATCAAGTGTTGTGTCTGGGCGGAACCGGTTGAGAGAACACCACGCGTTTCGTCAGCTGGCCTATCTTTAGGTGACAGAAAGCAGTTCGTACACCTACAACAAGGCGGATCGTTCTCAGCACTTGTCCACACTCTCGAATAGTAACTTTTTCCCCCGAGTAGCCGTCGGATGACCCCGACTTTGAATGTGATGCTAATAAGGTTTGAGAAGATTAAACGTGGCGTTGAGAGAGCATATATGCATGCACTTACCGCTACTACCCGAGAGCGGACCTGGGCCTGAAATTCGAGAAAACCCTAGGTCTATGTCGAACAAGACTGCTTCTTAGCGGAGTTCGCGGAGCATAATGGCGGATCCAAAGGGGAGCAGTAATGGTGTGTTTGTTCTAATGCACCACAGCAGCTCTCCTATCGCGGACGGAGCGCACGAGACCAACGCAGCGCGATCTAATAAGACCATCATGGTAGTTGACTTACGAATTAGACATGATCTTGCAAATCTTGCAAAGAGGGTTGAAGATCTTCCCAAGTAATCCATGGGCGCGAACGGGATCCAATACTTAGTTACGGTTCGGATGTTCAATCCCGCACAATCCAAAGATAGCAGGAACCTGAGGAACCGTATGTCAGGGGCCCTTGTGCCTTCAATGGGAGTCGATGGACATACCGGACGAGCGGATAACCTGGAACATGGAACCGCGGACCGGAAAACTCAACTGCGCATGAAAAGAAGCTCAACGTATCCCGGTACAGTGGGCTCATCGACCACCACGTCCCCCGAACGTGGCATTAAGTTATGTCCATGAGGAGTGCGGGTGGATATCGGTCTGAGTCTTTATAACTGACAGATTTGCATCAAATAGAACCTGAACAGACTACCACAGGTAATCAGGACATTTCGACGAAGACGCGGCGACGTGGTTTATAGACGTACGGACGAAGTAACCCCTGGAACCCAGTCTGTGGAACACTCCCCGCGTTCGACTACAACCAGAAGCTACATGCCTTCTTCCACGGTCTTAATGGATGGGGTCCGAGGAGATAATTCTTGGGCGCCGGGGGTCATTGTGGTAGAACTTGGAAGTGGGAGATGGGGCATTTCTCGGACATCTGAACGAACAGGAATAGTTCGCTGGACGGAAACACAGAACAAGTATGCAGAGAGGTCGTCGATACTCTCGAGTGGGAGCGGAGGCGTCTTCTGCCACGACGCCTCTGTTTGTCCTTGTTACATTCAGAAGCCATCGCAAAATAGACGAACATGCAGGGCGCTTGCGACGACAACCTCCCCGCGGCCTCGTCCCAGGCTCCCTCGACCCTGCCAAGTCGCCGGGTAGAAAGTTGCGACTACCGCACATTTCTATTAGAACGTACCAGCATTTACGATATGTATATTTGTGTACTACATGTCTACCATTCATCTAACTCAATGTCGCTACTACTAGAAAATGCCGAACTGATTTCGGACCACCGCGGTGCCAGTGACTCCTCACTGGCAGTCTCTACTGCTCTATTCAGGACAGGTCCTGCCGCACGACTCGAGAAACCTTGAGACGTGCCGCCAAGAGAGTCCATAAACTGGGTCGTTCCACACAAGTCACCTGGGTGAGAGGTTTCGAGTTCTACGTTAATCTGGTGGAGATCAAGCACAAACCGCGATATGAGAACTGTCGTGATCCTGACGTACTAATATCAGCATAGGAAAACATATTACGCATCTGCGAAGGACAACGACCAGTGCTACTCACGGCTCAGAGAGCTTGGTGACATACGATGCGTTCACCAACGAACTGTGGAGGAACGAAGTCTGCCCGGGCACAATCAGTGTCTGTTTGACAAATATTCTCTGGGTGACAGTTCAGGCAGCTCACTGGAAGGAAAGTGAATATGATCTGCAGGGTATTCATGGTGAGTAGTACGCTGCAGCTAGTCAACAAGGGTGTCGGATGGTCCATCTTAACAGCTTACAGAAAGTGCCTGTAATCTTCGTTAGCGCGCAACACTACATACAGTGAGGTATAAGATGCTCACCGTTCCTGAACATGATCGCCGCCACACTCCAGAGTGTAGACCGCCCAAGATGGCGGGCATAGGAGGTCGCCTTCGATGTAGCTCCAATGACAACCGCGTCAGCAATGATCTGGCCTCCACGAATAACGGCAATATCTATCGACGATAGATTCGGATGGGCAGGACATTAGCGGATCCAGTACGGAAGGGCTGACCGCTAAGGCTAAGGTCAACACTCATTCGCTCTAAGGTCAAGGCGCGACTTACATGACTCCCGTGGACGGTGACAATACCCACGACCTACAACCGAAAACCAGCTTTCCATCGAAGGACACACAATGAAAATCTGCCTGTTTCGTGGAAGGTCAGTTCACGGAGCTCGGATTATTGAAAAGAATATTCAGTGGCTCACGTAGTAGTCGAATGGCACAGGAAGGATCGACAATAGGAACGTGAATGTGCTCCAAAACCAATTCTCTCGGGATAATGCATACACACGCATTGCTGAAAAAAACTGCACCAACAGGCCATTAGCATCAGGCGGCATTTCAATGCCAAAAATGTCACCAAGCTTGCCCATGGAAGGTACTGCAGGTATCTCGTGGCTATGTCGATGTAAAACTGTGCGCGACAGCTGCCTCTATGTAAGGTTTCAATGTATGACGAAGGACAGTGCCAACTCACTCCTGTAGCATTCGGTTAGACCAGAAATTGCGGTAGCCCTCAGACTTTCAACTCACACGGGACAGCGGAAATAACTGACACCGAAAATACGCCATTCCAAGCCCCACAGAGTAGAACAGAGCCAGATACCAGTTGGCGAAGAAGAGGAGTGCAGGGACGCCCATCTTGCCCCGCCAAAAGTACCGGGATTCCTGTTTGATCGTAAGAAGATAGTCATAACCGATCGATGCTGCCGGTGGCGAACACGAGGCTCAGAAAGGGGAGGGTCCTCAAGACCACGCGATCTACGCACCTGCTCCGCATGCTGTCATCAGGTTCCCTGCAAAGCTACTGAATATGAGTCGCAAGCAAACACGAAGATATCGAACAGTAGGGTCCTTACTTCGCCTCTCGTATTACGATTTCGCGAGCCATTCGCTGGCGAGAATTAAACGGCGGGTCTGGAAGTTGAAGGGGGGAAGTGGAGAACTGCGCCCCTCGGGTGAAGAACTTATCAGCCTTCGACAGGATCACGAACGCTGCGAAACGGGCGGAACGCCGTGCAACAGGGACAGCGTCCAGTGCTTTAAGGCATTGGTACAACCTTAATGGTACATCTTCCGGCTGACTAACCGCGATGGTTCGAAGAATGACATGACAGTGAAGGTGGTCACGACGTACCGTGGGTGACCCACCACCCGGGCCGTACAAATGGCCGGGGGTTCCTGCCAGTGTCCTGAAAGATGTCCTTCGTCTCGGTCTGCGGTTTCTACCAGGACTACGAGGGAGCGAGCTTGAGACCGATGGAAACATCGCACGAATACTTCTCCCGATGGAAAGACATCTAGGAAGAAGGAAGCATGTCTTCCTGCTAAGTAGAGGCAAGTGCACCGCCGCTGTCGCCGCCTTGGATCAGAATGCGACGAACCAGGCTCGGCCACTAAATAAGTCGCCCGAGTGCAGTACGCTCTCGCACCAGCGTCCGTAGACAGGCATGACCGTGCTTGCTTTCATTACTCGCTCTCATCCTTCGTCAGACGAAGAGACTTGTACACCCCGGGCCCGCAATCATGTTAGGGGAAATCCACCATTTCGAAAAAAGACGAAGCCAGCGCTCCCCTTCCAGCATGCCGTACGGTTCAGATCATGTTCAGGGACATGCCCGCCCGGATAATGCAGATCATTGAACATCGCTTTGCAGCACCGTATGATCGTTCGGATATTACCAGTGGCGATTCCGAGCCTTAAGCACTGGAGATGGAGAGTTTGAGGGGTAAATCTTTTCATTGCTATCGGCTGACTAGTATCAGAGCTGAGTCCAAGTTGACCTTCGACTCACCAGCGCTGTCTGATTGGGAGCAATTTATAACTGATCAGTCGTCGCACGAGGAGGTGGCACGGGCACGGGAGGCTGATCTAGTGGTAACTGAATGACTCGCACCTCAAGGCCTCACGCTTCAAGTTGCCTTGAGGATCCGGCGCCGGTGGAACTTCCAACGCCCGTCTTAAGTAATGATAAATATCTGGCCATGGGTTGGCGGTGCCAGCGAGTGTCCGTCCTTCGCGTTCGGTGATGGAGTGGAGCAGGGTAGCAGAGTGTGGCAGCAACTGGCAACTTCGGCCGAGTCGGAGGTACAAAGCCGTGTGGCTATGCCGAGACGATCTCCCAAGATCTCGCAGTTAATGCACCACCTTATGCGCTCGGCGACTCGGATCTCGTGTTGCCAGCTTGGTTGGCCTCTGCTGAGGTGTAGAAGGTGGAAGGAATCAAGTAAAATAAAGAGCGTGCAGAGAGCGGGTATCGGTACAGTACAGCGGCACAGCCAGTGCGGCTTCTTAGCTTAGTAGACTACACGAGATGAAGGGCCACATGATTACTTGAGCTCGGCGAAGCCAACCGAGTTCTGGTCGACGGAGAACACTGTGTAGACATTCTTCATGAAGCTGCAGAAGAATATGTCAGCGTTCCTCGCAACCAGAGAGATCAAGCACAGGTACGTACGAGTCACCAAGGAGCCAAACGTCGTCACCGAGGCCGAGGTCGCCGCCAGAGATCGCGCCGATGCATTGGCCGGATCCGCTCGAGGTCTCTCCGAGGCTAAGGCTACACATCATATGCCATCAACCATCCGCCACACATTTCCCGCAACACAGAAACTGCACGCACTTGTCCGAGCTAATCTCCCAATCGCTGCCGCCCCACGAGAACGAGACCTTGGGCGCAGAGTTGCACGGATACTGGTACAGGCCCTGCTGCTGGTCGTACACCTTCGCGCCGTCGACGGCTCCCCAGAACTTCTGCGCCGCGTCCGTAGGTGCGGTGATGATCGTCGAGCCCGAGTCGATGATCGTCTCGAAGCTGTCCGCGACGCTCGACCCGTCCACGCTCGCGGACGCGCCGCCGATCTGCCAGAAGCCGTTGCTGTCCGACGCGACCTTGTGGTACTCGACCGAGCCCGAGTACAGGTCGTCATTGGTGCCACCAATGTAGAGTTCCGAGCCCGAGCTCCCGAGCTTGAACGCGAACGCGCCCTCTTTGACCGTCTTCTGCGAGACGGCGGTGAAGAAGAAGGGGTCGTGCTTGAGGTTCGAGATCGCGGGGAATGCGAGCCCGAGCAGGCCGTCAGAGGGGTCGCTCTGGAACTCGGATGACTCCTGGGTCACCGCTGCGAGGTACTGTCCGCTGACGGTGACGCCGCCGACAGTCACTGCGTGTATGGACACCTTAGTCGCTTCTCGTGGCTGTAATGAAAACGACGATGGAGCGTACCAGTGTCGGTGTATGGGGTACCAGACGCGGTGGAGCCGTCGCCGTAGCTGATGGAGAACGAGCCACTCTCCTTCTTACTGTCGGAGGAGGACGAAGGGTCGTATTTGGAGTGGCTGCCGCAGGTCGAGCACGACGAGGCGGCGACCCAAAGGTCAGACGAGCCGGTGTCGAAGTCAATGGTGAAGCTCTGGGCAGGCTTGCCGATAGAGATCTTGCCGGTCCAGAGGGTATCGTTCTCCTGGTCGGTGAGCTCGATGCTACCCCGCTTCTGGAAGCCGTCGGGAAGGACAGCCACAGGCTTGATCTCAGCGCCCTTAGAGAACGCCTGGCGACCGACGTTCTTCTCGAGATTGATGAGGTTCTGGCGGTGCTTGCTGCAGACGGAAGCGGGCGGTTAGGTGGAGCGAGATCAGGTGGCAAAGATGCGACGTACTTCTTCATCTTAACGATCTCACGGATAGCAGCCTCGCGGTTGAAGGTGCCGTCCGCGTTCTGCAAGTAGCCGCGCTTCTGAAGAGGAATGCGAACACCGGCCGGAGTGATGGGGGCCGCAGAAGCGATGAGGGCGAGAGCAACGGTGAAGAGAGTAGCCTTGCAGAACATGGTTGGCGAGTAACCGACGGGAGTGGCAGAGATCGAAGGAGAGTTGGAGTGAAGGAACGAGACTGGCTCTGAAAGGAGGCGTTCCGAGGGCCTTTATAAAGGACCCAGCCAAGCTGAACGACAGATCATGTAGCTTTGCCTCAAGGCATCTCATGCCGGGGTTCGAAGATATGCATGATGTTCCGAGAGGCCATGGCGATGACGGGAGTGGAGTAATTATCGAATTAGTCGATGAGTCGTCAGGGCGACGAGCCGGAGGATGTCCCAAGGCGTGTTTGAGGAGCGCAGAAGGAGAGGTCCGCGTGATGTGAGTGGAGACAGTGCGTGGACACACAGGACGATTACGGTGTTATGTTGTCGAGAAAACGGCTATATCGCGACGTAGATGGGGGAGATTGAGGAAAAGTCAGCTGTGGAGTCGCGTAGCCGTTAGACCCTTTCCACCTCACCATATGCGGAGGTGATTCTACCTGATCCACCTTCGCATGCAACCGAGGTTGAGGCGCAACGCACTTGTGATGATTTGCATGCCGGCCATCCGAATGCATATGGGTATGCTGCGCCTGTTGGCGGCTGAAGAGCATTCCATGGCGATGAGCCTGCAAGAAAGACAAGGAACGGTGGTACTGGTGCTACACGCCGGCGAGCACGGCCGTACGCTATATCTCAATAATGTGCACGTGCTTGCGCGAAGTTACCGTGACGGAAGGAATGTGTTGAAGAGCGCGGATAAGCTGCAAGTGAACAATCGTGGCCGGCTGCAAGAAATCGCCTCAGGTGAGGCTTGGGGATAGGCGCCTAGCGAGGTCAGTGGGCGCCATCCCGGGATCTGACGTCATCATCAGCGACCTCTTCTCTTGCGCCACGCGCCCACGGCGAGGCGGTTGTGGGGCTGGCCACGCTTGATCGCTACTTGCTGTCTCCGACACCCATCTAGCTCGTAGCTTGTTGAAAAGCATACTAGAAGCCTACAATCGACAATAGCGAGGCTGGAGCGTCGCTTGGAATAACGCATTGCACCTAACTTATGTATCAATTGATAATCGGCCGAAGGTTCGCGCCGTCTTCCTCGTGTCATTTAGGCCACACAGAATAATCAACCGCCTCCGAGTCACCAACGTACTACCCAGCTTGTTGGTCGTCAACACCCGCTACGAACGTTACGCCCAAGTTTGTTCCTATTGAGGCAAGCCTTCGTACAGCCGCATCCGGGTCATCCGTCCTGCAAATGGTCGTAGATCGTGAGCGCAGGGGAGGATTTCGACGCTCAGTCCTTGTTGTTACAATAAACTATACACCACCTAGCTGCCAAGCATGAGATTGGTTATGGTCCCTTGGAACATGTCTCGTCCATGACATCCACCGATTTTTCACGAGCTCTGCTCAACGAGTTCCCGTCTCGGTATCGCGCCAAGCTTTGTTGGGTTCGACCGACCACTCCTCGAGCTCCTCTTCGAAGGACACGGGCTCCCTCGAGCCTAGTCTCCCGATATCAGAGCCCAGGACTTGAACGCCAGTCAAACCGCTTGGCTCGCTCAAGCTTCGGTTAGTCTCTTGGAGATCGAGGATGAAGCGGGAAATGAGGATTGCTGTAATGCTGGAAGGTAGGAGAATGAGGGAGGATGGCACTATGAGGGACAGAGAAAGGCACTCAACGGCTCCGAGACCCTGGTCACGTATGAGGTGTGCGTGAACGGGATATGCAAGAGGGAGTTCTGAAGGTTTTTGTGAGCATGTGAAATGGGCGCGGGAAGATCACCGGCTTTGCCTCACCGGGAGGAAAATGAATATGGTATGCAGGATGTTCAGGACCAGGAGGATGCTGCCGCCGTCAACAGTAGGTATGTGCCTTGGGACGTGTGCAAGCAACTCACACGAAGTACAGAGTACCTTCAGTTCGTGAGTCAGCGTTCATAATGGCGCTGCCTGGATTGCGAAAACGTACCATGCTTGAACATGACTCTCGCTAGGAAGCACTTAGACCCTTCAGAAAACGCATGGTATGTAGCTCTCCATGTAATGCCGATCACGAGGACGTCGGCAAAGATTTGGCCCCCGCGAATGAAGATTGTGCCTATATAATTGTTTGAGTGGGAAGAGAGTGCTGGCGCTGGTCGAAGCACGGCCGTACTGACCACTGAGTAAATCCTCAGTAAAATCCCCTTTAAGAGAGGGAAAGGAGAGCGGTTTACATTAGACTAAGAGTAGTAGGGGTTGTTGCGGCTGGAAGACATCTGAGGACCGGGTCTTCGATGAAGGACGTATGGTGGAAGTCACCCTAAGGGACGATCCTGAGGCCAAAATGGGCGGAAAACACATGACGCCACTCACGTAGTAGTCCAGAGGGAACGCGAGCACAGACCAGAACAACGTGAGCGCGCTCAAAAACCAGCTGCGTTGACCCAAAGCATAAATCCGCAGAGCCGAAAAGACTGTCAGGATCGTGTGAGATCAGCACAGGATCCCTCACAAAAGGATGTTTCAGACGAACCAGCCCAAGGACAATATTGAAAGTATTTTATACCCATGTCGATGTAGTATTGCGCCTGGCAACTGCCTCTGGGTCAGCATCATAGAGACGGCCAGGCAGCATCGTGTCCGCATACTCCTACAATGGACAGTGAGACAGAACGGTGGTCAGCTATGTGCGGGATTACTCACTGGAATTGTCAACGAGAGGCACCGGTAATAGGCGAGCACCACGTAGTAGAGGAGGGCGGTGTAACGATTGACGAAGAAGAGGATCGTCGCCGCGTTCACCCTGCGTCGTTTCCAGAACAGACGGTATTCTCGCGGCACGGTGAGAAGATATTCGTAGCCGACCAAAGCTGTGAGATGTGAAGTTCGACAATGTGGTGCCCAGAAGTCCGCATAGTCGTACCGGCGATGCCCACAGTTGTAAGGTTCGATATAAACCTGGAATTGCATATAAATACGCACACGGGTATGCTAGACTCGTAAGGTCGAAGGGACTCGCCTTGTATCTTTCACTGTTATGATCCTGGCTATGTCTAGTGAGGGCAGCATGGCTGGCGAGCACGAGGGAGCGAAATCGATCGTGACAGGGAGGGGTTGCGAGTAGCGGAAGCCAGCGCTGCTGTCTCCCTGTAAACGCTGCGACTGGGACTCCTACTTGAAGAAACGAATGGTTGATACGACCAAGCCATCGAGTTCTGCGTGATGGCGTTTTAGTGTTCCGAATACCGGCGGCCGCAAGTGACACGGACGTCGCGACTGTCAGTGCGGTAAGACAAGCAGGTCATACCACTGACAAGCAGTTCGAGTGCAGAAACTGGGGGCCCTGATGAACTCTGATGGTTCTTGAAGATGGAAGTCATGGACGACGCTATAATTGTAGGTGTATTATCCCTTTAGATCGAGGACTGAACGTGTAGGACGGAACTTAAGATGGACGTGATGTCATATATCAAGAGTCGCAATACTCACACGTGTGTCGAGGTAACGACGTATCGTAGAATTCCGTTGTTCTTGCCTCGAGAATATCATGAATACCTCGTCATCTTCAACAGCTTCTGTCCCTCTTGGTCAGGTGGGATGGATGGCGGGCGATGGGTTTGACCACGTACCCGCGTGCATGGACTCGACTTTTTGCTGGCGGTACCGATCTGGGGACTTGGCCATCTATGCACTAAGAATCCAACACAGATGCGACAGGGTTGAGGTCGCCACGATCCTAAGAATGTTGACCTGCCACATGGATAGGTAAAAATACGCGTAAGGGCCCAGGCATCGAACTGTGTTAGTTGCTAGGTTGCTGCTTCCAAGCGCCACAGTTTCTCAGAGTATAAGGGCACTGAAAGGAAGCACCACCCCGCCTAATAGACGTTTCGAAGACAAGATAGTGCGAATGCTTGCCAACAGGAACCTCTCGCCACCTCGATGAACTTCTGGACCACTCTATAGCAGTCGGGGTGAAGGAGTCTTGGAGTGCCCGCTCACCTATGAGACTTCTCGAAGCAAGTATGTTTATACTGGACGAAGGTCAACGCTGGGAATTTGGAGATGCCGATGGTTTTGGTCAAGTTCGAAGTCACGGTCGTGGATAAGCTGAGTAACTTACATAATATCGAGATAGCGTTGATATGAAACGCCCACCGGGGCGACGCACGTTCTAGACTTCATCCTCATCCGACAATATCGAGCAGTCCATTGTCTGGCACCGAGGTAATTGTTGACTGTGAGAAGTATCTCCACGCGATCTCCACTTCGAGGACATCCATATTGTACGCGACAAACAGAACGAGCTCAGTGGCCCATAAGGGTCGATGGATGACTGATACAAACAACACCATCCAAATCACCGGAAACCAAGTATTCACCATCGGAGCAGAACGCAACGTGCACCACAGCCGTGCGATGCTTGGAAAACACCGCGATCGGCCCGTTGTCGTCTCTCTTCCACAGATGCACCGCCCCTCCCCAAGATGCGGTGACAGCATACTTCCCGTCGGGTGAAAATCGAGCCTTCGGCATCGAAAATCCGCGGACGTCGAGAGACACCCTCTCTCTCCCCCCTTCCGCATCCCAAATTTTCGCCGAGCCATCGCATGAAGCAGACATAACAGAACGCCCATCCGTCGAAAACGAAACGTCAGTTATTATCATCTCGTGTCCCGCCATCTCAGCCAGCAGCGCCCCAGTCGCCACGTCCCAAGTCCGCACGACATTCTCGTTGTACGCTCGTCCATGAGCGTACGCCGTGACGATTCGTCTGCCCTCGGGATCAAACGATAACGCGGTGATGTAGACGCCATCATTGATTGACTCTGAGAAAAGACTCTTGGGTTGCTCTCCGGTGAGGGGACTCCAGACCATGCACCCGCGCTCCTTGAGTGGCCGGTTCGTCCATGCGACGAAGCGAGAGTCCGGGGAGAACTGCAACTGCTCGATGTAGTTCACAGGCCGCGTATTCTCGAACAGATCGCGCTGCTCGAACGTCTCAGCGTCCCAAACGCGCACTGTCCCGTCGGCAGATGCTGACCCGATGAGTGCACCATTGGGGGACCAGGCGCAGGCAGAAACGAAATCCGTGTGACCCTCGAGCACGGCAGCTTGCTGAACGCCGCTGCTGATGTCCCACACCGTAAGTGTGTTGTCTCTCCCACTCGTCGACACAAGACGCCGGCCGTCTGGAGACAGTGCGAGAGCGCGGACGCCGTACCGGTGAGCGAGCCACTCCTGCGAGACTGTTGCGCGCTCCACGTCCCAGACAATGATAGTCCCGTCGTCAGACGCGGTTACCGCGCAGCGCCCGTGGGGAGATGCGACCAAGCACTTCACAGTTGCTTCGTGACCGACTGAGTCTGGCGTGTCTGGTTTGGCTGACAAGTCTCGTGGTCAGCTAGCGGTAGCCAGAATAAACGAATGATAATTCGACGTACGATCTGAGAAGCGAAGAACCCCACGCTCACACAGCCTCGGGAATGCACGCTTGATGATCGTCGCGGACCAAAATTCCACTCTTCCTGTCCTACGCGCATAGACGGCATCATGGACCAGAATGTGAGGGCGCGGAAAGGTGAGAAGGGCCTCTTCCAGCCCCGCGCACGCATCCAGCGACCGAGGACCGGAGGACAGACTGCACCCCAGGCTCGCCACGGGATCAGGATGGAAGTCTACTCGCGCGACTTGCACACCGACACTCTTGACCTTCTCGAATATCTTGGTGGTCAACTGAATTTCCCGCAATACACCCTCTTCAAGGTCATCACTCCAAGAAAGCCCTCCGGACGGAATCACAAAACTCAGCGATGATAGCCGTGAAAGCGACCCGATCGAAGTTTGCAGCCGGTCTGTCCAATTCGTGAGGACGTGCGACATGGGATCAAGTTCAGCGTGCTCACCAAAATACTGGTCTGATTGGAGCGAATGAAAGGCGAACGAAAGGTCGGTCAGCGTACTACGACTCGAGTCGAGCAGGTACTGGACAGCACGAATGTCGACAGTGGTGGTGACCTTCGAACGGGTGATTTTCAGCGGCTTGTCCCATCCTGTGAGCAGTCACTTGAAGCACTCACTCGCAAGCTCCTCATCTGCATTAATCGGACGCGGCTATTCGTACCCGAGTCGTATGGGGCCGCTTCCGCGGAAAACTTGATCGATACGTGAGAAACGATGAGGTTGCGAATTCCTGAGAACGCGGAGACCAACTCCATGAAGTCGGATGTGTCCTCGAAGTGGACGTACGCAAGCTCCACGTTCCGGATGTTGCTACTGAAGCCCTGGTAACTAGACAGCGAAGCGTGGTGACTCGAGAGCCAAGCCCCCACCACCGAACGGCTCTTGACTCCCGCCATTCCTATCTCCCACGTATGCAGATTTGGGAGGCGAGGGAGAAGGCGCAGAGGGACCGCGTCGAGCATGGGGGCGGTTGTATTGGTCTCGCTCATAGGAATATGGCCGGAATGGACAAGTTTTCGCACGAGAGGTCCGGCCCATGGATGAGAATCAAGAAACTCGCCGTATGATTGAACCCGCTGTACGGTCGGAAGGACTACGATGCTGAAGAGGTGATATCTAGCACGGGGTAAGAAGGCATGGCACGCGAGTGAGAGGTACTTCAAGGAAGCGGTCTCGTCGCTAGCCTGGTCGATGATCGCCTCGAATATCTCTACCGGGACCATGTAGCGAAATGGTGGTGGTATCGGAGACTGAGTTGGAGTTGGTTGATTGTGAGAAGGAAAGGGATGTTGCGGAGGGAGGCAAGAGTGCGTGGGAGGCAATTCCTGCGGTTGCCCCTCTACAAGCGCTGTATCAAGATCGTCTTCATACCGTTCTTTTGAGCGTTTCTTCATTTCATTTGGTCGTTTTGCTTACGCCTTGTCATGACAATGTACTGCTGGTGTTTTCTCTAGTACTCTAGCCTCTTTCCGCCTTCCATATTCCCCGGTTAGTCGCCCCTAGGAAGCTTGAGAATCAGTCTGGGGCTTCGGATTGAATGGGCGCCTTTGACGACCACTCACCAAGAGGAAGACCAAGGCCATAACTATCCGTGTATATGCTGAGAAAGCCATCTGAATGGAGTCAGAGGGTTCAGACAGGCACTGGTACTCAAGCACCGGAGGCGCGAGTCTTGCAATCGTGCACGCCCCCCATATATAATCAGCGGGCACATTCGTGAAATAAGTTCGAGGTAGATTGCCCCCTTGCATCTTAGCTCGAACGCGGGGTGCGCACATGTAAAACAGTGGTCCTATGCCGCGATGGGCCTTCGCGTAGTATTCTGCGGAAGGCCTCTGTTTTTCATAGTTCGTCGAGTGCAACGTCACTGGATCAGGCTGGTAAGGCTCAGTCCCCATCCGCTCGCAGAAACTCCTTTCAGACGGTCTTATTCCGTAACGCACGAATGCTCACTGGACACTGAAATACCGTTGGACCAAGTGGACAGGTTCGGTGGGTTTCTTATGTGTTTGATGAAAACGGGAGGCGGTAAGTAAATCAGATGGACCATTTGAATTTGTCTCCGGCTTACTAACACTAATTCAAGATTTTGATTGTAACTTGAGTAGTAAGTAACCTTCAACCTATCCTCATCAGTGGCAGCTTTACTGAGCTTTACCAGTACGTTCACGGTTCTCCGGATCCCTCGGATATCAAGCAATGACCCAAGAGTCGAGAGTACTACGATCACTCGAAACATTTGGTATCGATGTCAATCAAGCGCTTCAAAACAACCTGCTGAGGTCCGTGAACCGTTCATGATTTGTCCTCATTTGATCCTCATCCCATTGTTTGCGTCATCATAGCCGCGATCAGGTACTTGCCACTGTCACTGCGAGAGCAACGCACTGTATCCTCATCACCTTCGATAGACCGAAACGATCGGCTCTGCCTTGCGCGTCATTCAAACCAATACTCAACGCTTATACAAACTCTTTCGCGCCAATGAACAAACTACCTCCCGAAATCCTTGGGCGTATCTTCCAGTTCACGATCGCTCCCGGACCCGAGTTCTTTGAGGATTTGTTCAATATGCCGCCGTCGACTCCCTCACCCCAATCGGCTTGGTACGAGAATCTCATGTTGGTCTGTACCAGTTGGTCTTCGGTCGCCGCCAGATGTCCGCAGATGTCGTACTATATTATCGACGACTCTATCATCACCCGCGCTCTTGACACTTCGGCAGAATGTTACAACGATGACGCAGTCCTCTGGCGGTCTGGACAGACGACGCTTCTTCATGTCTACGTGGAAGTACCATCGTCAAAAGTCTACGAATCGGCATCACAGTGGATTCTCAAGTATCAACCACTCCGCGTTGAAGCACTCCATGGCACTGTGAGTCGGAATACCTGGCTGGTATACGGAGCTATACGGGAGGCACTGGCCACACCTTTTTCCTTCGCTCCGCCTATTGACAGTTGATTCATGCAACGGGTCATCGGATTTGATGGACGGACGTGACATGCCGGCACATCGTCGATGGCGTCAGCGAATTCGGCGGCAAGCTCTGGGTCCCGACTGTCGACGAAGGCTGGCTGGTAAAGAACGATTACTGGAGGCTGTATCCTGCCCGCTGGGAGAACTACTCGGAGCGGGAGTTGTATATGGAGGAGTGGTAGGCACAGGGAAGGGTTTGTTTAGATACAGGTGGCCTTTTATGACGGACCACCTTGATCTAGCCTAGACGTTGGGTGCGCCAGTGCACAGTGTACCCTTCCCATTCCGTAGGCTCTATCACAGGCGTAACCCATGTCACGGTAGCGCATTCATTTAAGCAAGAGGAGTCGGCGAATTTTGATGGACATTTCCGGGCCAAGAGGCAAACACACAAGAAACCAATCACAACCTTCACTCCCATTCTCCCCACTGTTCTCACTGCAACATATTCTAGGCTTCTATCGGGACCATTCAGCGCCAGGTGTCATTCTGGGTGTACGACCCGCTCGCAGGCGTCGTGATGGAGTCGTTCGGATCCGACTCCCACGTGATGGCGCCGTTGAACTTGCGAATGTACTTGTACTCGATGTAGGTGGAGGCGGGGAGCGAGAGCGTGATGCTCCAGATCGGGTAGTTATCTGCGGAGAGGATGAGCGCGTTGTCGGGCGACCAGTCCTGGAGCGCATCGACGCTCCCGGTGATGTAGATGTTCTCTCCCCATACAGTCGTCGCGTCGACGTTGAACGTCACAGAGACGGTGCCGCTTCCGCCGCCGCCGCTCCCACCGCATGTCGAGGTTAGGCCAGCGGCGCCCCAGCTGGCGTATGTCTTGCCAGACCGAGCAGCGAAGGCGGTGAGCGCTGAGGCATAGCTCCAGGTGAGGTCGGACGCGGAGAGTGGTGAGCCCGAACTCTTGTCGAACTGCTCGGAGAGGGCACCCGTCGAAGGTGTGTACTTGGAGTTGACCTCAAGGAAGCCATCTGCGAAGTTTTTGATGGCAGAGGTGAGGGTGCTGTACGTCAAGGAAGAGGAGTCGTATGTGCCGGTAGTGACTGACGAGTCAAACTGCTGGAAGAACGCGAGCGAGGTGGATGTGATGTTGAGCCCGCCCAGCTGTTCCCAGGTGATGAGCGCATCGTAGAGCTGCTCGGCGACAGCAAAGACCGCGAGGTACCAAGGCTAGACGAACACAGATTTCTCGTCAATAGGTACCGTGTAATGGTGTGACATTGAAGTCCTTACATTGCCGTTGTAATACGAGTCCTCGGGGTAGCGGCCGGTAGCGACGGCAGCGGTGGAGGCAACACCGCTGTTCACACCATAGATGGAGCGGAAAGAATCGACATAAACCTTGAGGTTGGAAAGGGCTTTGTCCGAGCACGGTTGGAACGTGACAGCATCGCATCCGGCCTCAACGTCGAAGGTGTGGATCGAAGTGAGAACGGTGTTCGCATCCCTGCCGGAACGACCACCCCCAGTGTTGGCGGTCACATAGCCAGAACCGGAGTTCCAGTACGACTACGTGCGCATGCATTAGCACATCGGTGCATGTGAACCGAGTGCCGGCCTAAGCTCACCTGGAGGAAGCACAAAAGGTTGTCCGCCTGTGTCGTGTAACCGGAAATGACCGAGGTTTGCCCGATGGCCGTAGCCAACGCCACACCCTCGCGGAGTGCACGGTGCTGAACAGCAGTCGTAAAGAACGAAGACGAGTTCACTTCCTCCCAAAGGTCGAACCTGGCCAATACTGATGAGAATCCCATATGTAGACAGGACATCGAATATCTAGCCAACTTACGTCGACTGGTTCCAGTTGCTCTCGACGTAATTCAAGTCGAGCTCAACGATAGGCCAGAGCGTGTTCTGGACGTAGGAAGTGCCATTGCCGTTCACGAGGAGCCAGTTTGCGTATGTGATGATCGCGGTGGCGCGAAGAGCGGGACCGTCTACACCAGCGCCGGGAATGGTGAGTAAGAGTTTGATAAGAGCAGCTCATTTTTAAGCGTACCGCGCTGAGGGCGGCCCCACGCGCCAGTAAAGGCAGTCTCATCGATATTGAACTTGGGCTCTCCAAGACCGCCGGTACTGACCGACCCAGAGGGGTTGGACGTCTGCTGAAGAACCGTCTCCGCTGCGACGAAGTCGTCGATCAGACCGCGGAGAGTCGTGTCCTCGCTGGTGGTGAACTGGTCGATGACGGTCTTGAACACGAGCGACGAGTCGCGAGTCCAGGTGTAAAGATAGTCGGGGTTGGACGTGCTCGGACTGGCGATGACAATACCCGCCTGTGAAACGGGCCCCACGGACGTCAGCAATTGGTCGAAAATCACATGAAAAAAAGACATTCAATCTCATGAGAACGGCTTTCACCTTAGCGCCGCTGGACTTCAAACCGCTGGGTCCAATATTGGCGATGAGGCCAGCCTTAGCTATGGGCGACTCGGAGGCAACGTAGGCGTCCGCCGACGAAGACTGGGCGCGCGCGCCGACCGCCAGCGCGACCAACGACACTAGGACGGAAAGGTGCATTTTTGCCGGTGAGTTGAGCTGGAGGAATGCAAATGACGAAGCGAACCGACGGCGGCGACGAACGAGCGACGAGGGCCGGTGCGAACCCCTCGCAAACTCTACCACTATAAATGTGTTCCCAAAATACATGTCGTAAACAAACGAGCGGGTGCTCAACGCTGATGATGTTTGGCCAGTGCGCATGTGGAGGAAATGAGGGACGGGTCACGCGGACAGGAAAGAAGACGCGACACCTGATGATACCGCAACTGGCGGGGATGTCATCCGAACTCGAAGATTGCCAAAATGATTCACCAGGACATCGTTTGCGCAGCTCCTTGGACCCTTCAGGAAATTCGGCGGCACGGATACCACGACCCGACGCATGAATGTGTGGAAGTACACCCGGCGCAGGAACGAGGTCAAGGGGTCATCGTCGTCGTCGACCAGCGGCCGCCCTATGACCGCCAGCCAAGCTAAGGGTGAAAACCACGGGCCTTCTCCGACGCCTTCTCTGGCGTTGCATATGGCCGGTCGAAGAGAAGGGACACGAGTCAATCCGGAGTTTTTCCAGCCCCCAAATTGGAGATCGTCGAGTGCTGAGAACAAGCAACTTTATCAGCTGCCTCTGATCCGAGAAAGCCAGACTCACGTGGGGATGCGGGGTATCCGGGGCAAGTCCACCGCGGGGGACCCTCCGGCCTTCAGGATCCTCGACATTCTCACACAGATCGTCTATCCAAGCCACCGGCCTGGATTTTGCAGCTCGAATTGCCGGATGAGGAGCTCGATGGTTAGGAGGTTCCCGTGGATGACGGAGATCGTTGGCGGTCGGCACCTTTTGCTGTTTCAAGAAGTTAGACGTCGGCTATGGTCATCCGGCGGGAGATGCGTCCTCTTGGGAACGTCAATAAATGGAGAGGAAAACAAGGCTTAGTACGACTGACCGAATAGTTCCCCCACGTAGAACGAACTACAACTATAGGACCCCATATAAACTCGCTTAAAATTCTCCAGACCACCATGGCCTAGCTCTCTGAGGACTGGCTAGCAAGGGGCCGCCTGGACCACATAAATTGGACCTATTGCTTCCAATTACGTTTTCAGGACGTATTGTTGGGCGCGAATCTTCGGAGGTAGTTGCCAATCGTTCCTGAGGAGCGAGGTTATGAATACTTCACCGGTCATTTGCACTGTAGAACGCTCTCTGTCGTGCGACCACGAAGAAAATTCATCGGCAGGTGCAGTCCAGTGGCTCTCACCACGGGCTTCCTGTGTGCCACACGAGCCCCTCAATCTGATGTGCAACGTTCTTGGACGCCAGAAACAGCAGTTGGGACCGTTTCGGTGAGGGTCGATGCCAACTAGGGCGATTTTTGCAGGCCTCGTTCCCAAGACAGGCACTTCGACATTCAGCAATGGCCAGTATAGCTGACAAGATCCATGCTCACCGCCACAAAGCTCGAGGGTCTCCCAGCGTTTATTTCGCACTGATGGGCATGCCGCTTTTGTACGCACTAACTTTCAGAACCTTGAGAACCCCGAAAAATGACCGACCAAGCCTCGAAAATGTAGAAGGTGCTTAGACCGGTAGGCTACTACCTGAGGCCGTAAGGACATCCCACCAACACAACAACCACGCATCCGGAAGAGAGCACACGATTCGATAGTGGATACAGCTGCACAGGTATGGGAACAACACAGTCAACGACAGCGGTAGGATGAAGAGGAACGCTGTCGGACAGCAGTCCGACGAAACGAATCAGAACCTATTGGGAGACGAGCAATCCGTCAGCGACGTTACATCCGTTAGATAGCGGACGAGGGCGAATGGACGATTAGATCAGCATTCCCATGACATCGCGAAGAGCCGTCTGCATGTCCCTTCCCCCAGTTGAGACGACGAACTCACCAAATGTCCTTGCATCAAATGTCCAGTGTCTTATCCCCGTGTAGCTGATGCATTCTGCCTGCCGTTTCCATCTTCCAGCCTCGCTAATGTTTCTTCGAGGACGAGTGCCCGATCGGCATCGCACCGCGCTTCCCACTCGGAGTCCGTGCTCACGTAGCTCTTCGGACGATCCTGCTCGTCTTCTGACCCTGCCGCCCCCGCCGCCCCAGTGCCGCTCCTCCGCACGCTCCTCCCACTGACCACGCTCCACGCCGAGCCATCGCTCCTCGAGCGCTCCGCACGCAATGCGTCGGTGAGGAAGCCCCGGAGGAGCAGCGTGCTTCCGCGCGTGTTGCCGTAAGCGGGGGGCGGGGGAATCGCGATGATGTTGTCCTCGACATCGCCAGTGCCCAAACCGGATTGCGCGAGGGCCGCTGCGTAGGTCGGGAGTGGTGGCCGGTGCCACGGCGCGAACGCAATCGCCATCTCGCGCTCCTCCCAAGCCCTGGTGCGCGCGGACCGGGGGAGGATCGCGCCGGGGTGGATGTATGCGTACCGTTCGGCACGGAGACGGAAGACGGTGCGCTCGAGGAAGATTATCTCGGCGAGGGCGACGATGCCGAACGCGACATGGACGAAGATCTGCGCGGATGTGGTGCTGAGCATAACCTGTGTGTTCCCGTCACCTGAGTCTGACGACGAAGCGCTCGCCGTGGATTGCTGCATCCGCTGGATGGCGAGAACCCATCCGGCGAGTGTACCGGCAAAGAGGGCGAGTTGGAAGAAGAAGACGGCGAGGGTGGTGAGGCGCAAGCCGGCGTAGGTCGGTATCCGCTTCGGCTTGAAGAACGAAATGATGCTCCGTTTCCCGGTCGTGCTCGCGGTGTTGGTGGACTCCGTCCGTGATGGCGACCGTGGGGGATGGTCGGCCACGGGTGCATTCAGCTCGGATGAAGCGGCATACTCCCTGTCGGCCGGGTGTCGTTCGGGGAGGGAGGTGGATGAAGAACTCGCCTGGTCTCCCTCCCTCGGGATGTTGTAAAGACCGTCGTCGAAACCAATCTCTCCGCGCTTCGTCGGCAAAGGGCCTGCCTGTGGTCGCGGAGGCTCTTCCGCAGCGGGGAACATCAGGCTGTGGCCATCCTGAGTCCGGTCCTCGTCCGGGGTGGTCGAGGAGGTCGCTGTTGGCGTCACCAGCACAGTCGGCAGCGCGTTCTCGGCCAGCGGATCGCGGGCGGCATTACGAGAGACGCTCGACGCCATCGACTGCGAGAAAGAAAAGAGCGGAAATTATGCTTGCGTCTGGCTCTGCCGACACAGCAGCATACAAGAATGAGCAGACGAGAAGGGTGGGTGCGAGAAGAGGAGCAGAAAAGAGAGAGAGGCCAGTGCGACGCTCGCTGCGCAGGTGACCCTGGCTGTGATTACTCGATGGGTTCGGTGGGTCGGCGTATCCAACTGCGTATCCAGGGACGTTCCCCATCTTCTGGCGGTCAGCGATCCCGACAGCCCCCCTGATTGGTCGCGCCCTCTTTCCACCCATTGGACGGCCTCAGGGCGTTGGATAGCCTCAGGTCTCAGCCACCAGTCCCCTCCACTGGCCATGGCCGACGATACCGCATCCGCTGAGACTGGCAGACACTTGCCAATCGTCGATCACACACCCCGGACTTGTATCTAACAACAAGGATAACCGCTACTACGCCTCATAGGTCCGCCGAAAGCCTAGGCTCTTCTCGGTACATGATAGAGCCCAGGTCGACCACGGTGTAGAATGAAAAGTTCTTCATCTCTGGGCCCTTGCTCGCCCCGTGCGATCGCGAAGGCGTCCCCACCTCAGCCTCTTCCGACGGCTCTGGGTCGTCTGACCGGTACGTGTACGATACTAGCATGTTGAACTGCCCATGTCGTGATCCGAATGTGAACAGCCAGTACCCCTTAGAAGGAATGGCATGCAAACAACTGTATGCACTCACCCTGATGTCCCCACGAGCCTCCTTCGGAATGAGCACCTCCCCGCTCACAATCGTAACATTCGCCCGCTTCTCCACAATTCCAACAGAACGTGCCTTGCCTCTTCCGTCCTTCCCTTTCTTGCCCCGCGCGTCGACGAGCTCCATGCCGTCATCGTCTAAGAACATATCCTCATCCTCGTCGTCGTACTCCCATGCCTCCGCGAACGCGCCCACCGGGAATGCAGCGCTCGGGAGCTGGATTTGGAACGTGCTCCGGCGTGCCCGTTCCGCTGCCTCAGCGTCGTCGGACATCTGCGTTGGCTGTGCCACCGCTTTCGCGAGGCGTATTTGGATCGGGTCGTAGAGCGGGTTCGTAAACGCGAGGTGGAACGAGTACGAGTGGCCCGCAATGAGCGCCCCTGCGGCCTGCTGCTCCTCAGCCGCTGCAGCGGCGGACGCCGACTTGGCCGTCGACCGCTTCATCATCTCGAGCGCAGCTTGCGCGTGGGGGAGCGTGACCGCAATAGCGGGCAGATAGTTGGCCGCGACGAGCTTGATCTTGAACCTTGTCGACTGTGCCTTCTGCTCCGGCTTGATCAGGATGTGCCGGCAGCTGGGGCAGCGCTTCGACTTCTTCGACTGCAGCGGTATTCGAAGGGGCTTGAGATCACTGTTCCAGGACGACTGTCAGCTTCCTCGACATTCGATGGAAGGGCCGCTCACCTCGAGCGCAACGGCGACACCCAACTGTTCGTCCACCTCTGCTCCAGTGACGCCACCTCGTCCACCGTCTCCAGGCGCATCAAGAACTCTACGTCCAGCTCTCCACTCAGCGCAGCCGCGTTGCCAACCTCCACTCTGCTCTTGTAATCGGGGTATTCTTGTCGGTGCGAAGCCTTCTCCCGACCAATCCGCGAGCGTGAAAGAGGGTTGTATTTGCCAACCCCGGGTATGTCGCGCGCGAGCGCGGACGACGCTGCTGCTGTGATAGGGTTTGTATGGACGTGATGTGAGGATCCGCTGGGGAGGGCGGTAGAAGAAGAGGATGCACGTAGGAAAGGCTCAAAGTGTTCCTTCAATCGCTCAAACTCGAGCGATTCCGGTGCGGAGTCCTCGAACTTCTGCAACTGCGCTGGGATGGGGTGGGTATATGCGCCACGCTACATGTCTGATGACAAAGGGAACGCACCTGCGAGCCCCGTGGGCTTCTCAAAAGTGATCCCTACTTCAGCCGAGTCCCAACGACAATGGTTGCAGTAGAGGAAGAAGGGAGGTTCGCCAAGCGTAGTGGAGACAATGGGAGACATCCTTGAGTCCACGTTTTCCGGAGGGTCAGATGGAACGACCGTGAGGGTATTTCGACAATTCGGGCACAGGAAGCAATTCCGTGCACATCTATTGAGAGCCATGAACACCTTTCCGGGACAAAACAATCGGAGACGACGTACCTGTTCTTCTCTGCACGGACGCTGGCACTGGGAACCTCGAACAAGCAGTTCGGACAGTAGTATCCGCTCACTTCCACCAGAACACATCGATTGCACCTAACAGCGTCGCATTCCTCACAGAAGAAAAGGTTGTGGAGAGGGTGGAAACTGTAAGAGGACGATGGGAAGTGCGGCGGGGGCGGATGTGGTGATTCGGCCAGACATGGACAATAGTATTCGATCTTCGGCGTCATGTCGAAGTAGTCTGGAATACTCCAGTTTCCCGCTCCTGGAACAACGGCGGTGCACAGTAGAATGTGGAAGAAAGGATAGATTTTTCGGGATCGAGGACGAAGGGCCAAAAGCAAGCGTGGTCGAAAATGGGCGCTTAGAGAACATGGAGCTTTCGGAAGCGCTCACATTCTGGAGCATGGCAAAAGGAGGCCGTTCCAAGGGCTTGGGAGGCAATACTGCAATGGTGCCGCTGATTTCCTGCAGCACATAGAATAATTGTGGTTGTTTATGCATTACAGATGCGGGTCAGGGAATGATGGGACGAATAAGGACAGTGTTTGGCTTGCAGCACCGCTGCGATGATTCGGAGCCATCGACTAGACACTCTTAAGACAACTAACTACACAATCTCATGACGTCCGTTCGAAGACGGGGTAAGCGAACTACACGGATCCTGTGCAAAAATATGACATGAGGTGATTGGGATCCGTCTGTGCCAGGACACTTGCTGCTCGCTGACGGCGACAGCCTGAAAATCCACTCACCTCGGTCTCTGACCAGGTATCTGGCTCGGTGTGGCTGAAAGTATAGTTCAAAGCCACTGACCAATCCTCCAGTTCCTCGGATGCGGGATCGCCCGAATACGGATGTCCGATATCGACACTCATGATTTGAATAGTGGTGAAATCCGAACCTCGATGACCCAATGCATGATGCGCCTCATGAAGGTCGAGCATGAAGCGCCTGACAAGAACTGCTGTCAGGCTGAGATGCATATCGTCAGCACAAGTCTATACATATTGTGAAGACACTTAACGGCTCGGATAACCAGACCACGTATGATGATTTTGTCAACGGCACGTGAAGGACGGAGTTCTGTGTTGTATCAGCATAGACATAGTAAATAGATGACCAGAGATGCCTCACGGGGAGGAATATAAACACGATATGAAGGATATTTAGTACGAGCAGAACGCTATGACCCGTGAATGGGGATAAGTCAATGAGAAGGCACGAAGAACTTACATAAAGTATACAGTGCCTACCACCCACCTACGTCAGCATCAAGCCCATTCCGATGACGGAGAACTTACCATTCTTGAAATGACGCTCATCAAGGACGAAATGGATCCTTTCAATGCGTGCCTCGTAGGCTGCCTTCCAAGAGACTCCAATTACGACTATGTCGGCGATGGTCGATGCACCTGATGTGCATCCTAACACTGGATCAACAATGAAGGTTCTATGGTGAAAGTCTCCCTGATGCGGTGTCAGACCATGGAGCATGACAAGGAACCACACCATCACGTACATAATAATCAACGGGCATCGCGCGAGGATTGCCCAAAAGAAGGTGAATGAAGTCAGAAACCAGTCCATTTGACTCAATGCATGTACTCGCAAGGCCGAGGAGACTGTCGTCGCTCGCGAAGATCAGCACGACTTCCTCTACGGTATCCTATAGACGGGCTGACGAACCTGCCCAGGGAAGGTATTCCAGATACTTCGTCCCAATGTCAATGATGTCATCGGCATTGGCTTTAGAACCTAAAAATGTAATCGACCTACGCCTAATGGTCAAAAGTAAATGCAAGCACTTCGTTAACTACTAAAAACAACTTACTGGGCCTGGCAAGATCGCAGTCCGAGTATAGAAGAGACTCACATAGTAGACTACGGCAAGATAGCGATCCACGAAGAACAGGATGGAGGCAGCGTTGATCCTCCTTTTCCAAGATAGACGTGCCTCCCACCGGACAGTAAGAAGATATTCGTAGGTGATCAAAGCTACCAAACGTTAGGACTGCATGAGATTAATTCTAATACACATTAAATACCAGCTGTAGCCGCTGTTATCAGGCGTGTTGTGAAACTAGAGTCAATGCTTAGTCGGGGGAATGGGCGGATGTATGCTGAACCTACTCACTAGACATCCAAGGTTGTTAGTCTCTCTGCTTCAGAAGGGGACATGTCGAACGAACGTGGGGAATTAGATCTGCAAAGTACGAAAAGCAGTAGCCGGCTCTGCTGGCTTCTATCCGGAGGGGGGGAGTGGATAGGTCTCTATATATGAGAAACCTACAACATGGACAACTCCACCATCAAGCTCGAGTTGACATTTTTTCTTGCCTCTACAATGGCAGCCGCGTTTACCATCCTGGATTTAGACTGTGTAAGACACCGGCCAGACGCCTGCAAAACGGGGACACGGGGTGCCGGTAGGCATAGTAGTGATCACGTCTGTTATTCAAGCACAGGGGTCACTTGCCTGGTAGGGCGACAGGTACAACAAACCGCCAGCAAGGTCGGTATTTGGTGCAACAGCGTCGCCATTGGCCAAACGACGTATGGCGGTTCTTCGTCGGTACGAATGACCCTTCTTCTGCACACAGCCATCTGCTTCTGCCTCTGATGAATGACCTGTGGCAGTCGGCCTGGACGATAGTGGTGACGGCAAGATTCTCCGCGGTTCGCTGGGGACCTGCACGCATGAGCACATATGTCACACACAGCTGCAGACTATATCCTGTTGTCATGATAGAGTTCGCATGGCTGTGACGTGAAGGTGAATCAGAAGGGTAGAATGCGCACCTAGTAAGGATCAGCACTGTTTTCGGCGGCTTGAGCGACGCACTTCGGGGTGGACTCGGAGTTCTATAGCCAGTCTGCCGCTAGATCTGAAAGGTCTACGTGGCTATATCCACGTTGCCGAGGGCGCGATGGCCAAAGAAAACGAACCTCAAATGCCTATCAACTTCTTGAATGCTACTCCTATGTTGTCGGAGTCCTATGTAACATGGCGGTGGCAGGCAGGAACCGCGAGCGGGCGGTGTGACCGCTGGCCGTGAGCGATTCCAGCCGGCCTGAGTGAGGCAGGATGCGATCTCCGAATCAATTTATAGGCGTTGCGGATACAGCAATTCTGTCCGTGGCAAGAACGGTAGTGATCGAGCACCGATGAGCTCGAGCAGCGACTTGGAGAACGGTTGAAGGCGGGCTGGTAAGCGCTTAAGCGCTTATAAGAATCCAGGTTTGCCGCTCGTGAAGCGCCGATACATATCATTGGAGGGCAATTGAAGTAAGTATTAGGCTGGCCATGGCAATAGCAACCCTCAATCAGCGCGGTGTAAGACTGACTACCTACTGATTTATCAATACGTGGCATAGTATTACAGGATGTGTGCCAACCTCGGGAAACCTGCCCGGGTGACGAAACATTCAGGTTCATCTCAGGCTCGAAGACTGGCATACTACAGTTGAATGAGACAACATCGTACCACTACACAGGTTCTGACCGTCCGTTTGTGGATTAGATAGTCGACCTGCCCGCCATCTGTTCATAAATGATGCCATGAGGCGGGCCGAGCCCATTAATATCGGTGCTAGAAGTCCCATACTAAAACACTCACCCCGTTCTCTGAGCTGCTCTCTAGCTCTGTGTGGACCAAAGTCGGATTAGAGGCAACTGCCCAATCCTCTAGATCCTGATATTCATGCGAGTACGGTTGAGCGACATCGAGGCTCATGACTTGCATGGTCGACAGGTCTGAACCTTGATGGGCCAATGCCTGATGAGTCTCGTGAAGGTCGATCATGAAGCGGGAGACCAGAATTGCCGTGAGGCTACAATTTACACGGGTAAGTACCAGGGGATGTGCATTTGAGAGGAAAAACTCAACGGTTCGGAGAATTTAGGCACGTATGAGGTGTTTGACGAAGGAATGTGCAAGATGGAGTTCTGAAACAGTAGATGAGCATGCAACTGACAAGCAAACGGATAAACATGAGTGACCGGGAGGAATATAAATAGGATCTGGAGGACGTTTAGCACAAGGAGGATGCTGTGATCCATTGAGGAGAATATGAGTTCGGTCAGGACTGCATGAATGCGCGCAGCTCACACGAAGTACAGAGTGCCTAAATTGCACATGAGGTTAGTTCCGCCCACCGTTAAACGCTAGAAACCCACCATTCGTGAATATGACTCTCATCAGGGAGGACATGGACCCTTCCCTGCGAGCCTCGTAAGTCGCCTTCCAAGTGACCCCAATCACAACCATGTCTGCGAGAATTTGACCGCCGCGAATGAAACCAGTGCCTAAAGGGTGAGAGAAGATAGGAAGGACGGCGCATCGGGTGATACGGCGCAACACTAACCGCTGTTATCATCGTGAGCAGACGCATTCAAGAAGACGCCATTTGACTCACAGCAAACTGAGGAAAGTCGACGTGGTCGACGCCGACATGCAACCAAGCACCGGATCCTTGGAGTAGGACCTATGATGGAAGTCTCCCTGATGCGTTATCAGGCCATGTGGGACAGATAAGGCGGCATAAAGTGACGCACATAGTAGTCGACGGGGAAGGCGAGGACCGACCAAAAGAAGGTAAAGGAGGTCAGAAACCAGTTCTTCTGACTCAGCGCATGCACTCGCAGGGCCGAAAAGACTATCCCCATAACCATAATGTGAGACTCAGCAGGGTACTCCGAGTGAAAAGCACGTCCAGAACGAACCTGCCCAAGGAAGGTACTCCAAGTATTTGAATGCAATTTCGACCCTGCTCTGCATCTGGCAACTGGCTGAACATTGGTATTAAATTCAATGCTTAAGTGGTGCATCCACTGACACCTGAGGTCGGACATAAGCGCAAGAAATTTGACACCGACGAGGTACAAAATGACTTACTGGGTATGGCAAATTCGCACGCGAATAGTACGCGAGGCCCACGTAGTAGAAAAGCGCAAGGTAACGATTGACGAAGAACAAGATTGAGGCGGCCGTCACCTTCTGTTTCCAGAACAAACGCGACTCTCGCCGGACGGTGAGGAGGTAGTCGTAGCCAACCCAAGCTAGAACTCAACCTAAGCACTGCATCGTGACGCAATCTGAATGCGCATATACGTACTTGCGACCCCAGCCGTTATAATGTTTGTCGCGTAACTGAATGTGCACATGAGTTGGCAGGATGTGTCTATAGGAAGCAAATGGTCGAGCTTACTTGGCATCTGCGATTGCTATCCTGGTTGCATCAGAAAGGGACATTATGGCAGTGGGAGGACACTGGAGACCGGGGGGTTGGATCTAAGGACTTCGAAGTCGCAAATAGTGTGGTCAGACCAGCTGCTTTCACGCTATGGCGTGAAGATGGGGCCCTGACTTATAGAGCCATAGCATAAGCGACGATGATGCCGGCTCTGCTAGATGCCGGCGTAGAAGCGTGGCCTAGCGTCGTATCTCGAAGGATGGGCCTGTTGAGAAAGGCCTGGGTTGACTCACAAACCGCTTGCGCAGCTATAGGCAGCTATGCAGAATCCTATCAGCACAAAGCGCACTGAGATGGAAGGTGTGCACTATCTTTGACCTGCACTGCCAGTACAGGGGGCGGCATCCTATCGGCAGCGTGGTGGCCGTGACAAACAGCGATTCGCTCGAGGGCCTTGAGCGGGGCGACCGACCATAACGCCGAATCATGAGTTCTTTGCGATGAACATTTCGGCCATTAGGACATCACTGACAGCGTCTACCTCGAAGAATAGTACGTTCGCGCCAGTGTGAAGCAAGAGGCTGACATGCAAGGGTCCTGCAATGATAGAGTGGGAATGAACGTGATTCGAAGACACGATTGGATGGCGGTAGAATAAGAAGACGTACAGAAGTAAGATGACTCGGATGCATTCCTCTGGCCGCTCGAACTTCAGCGACCAATGCCAGCGCGGAGTTTTCCATTCCTGCAGTCATACATAGGTTAGGATGCACCTCTCCGACAACACCGCATTGAAAGATCCGTACCTGCATCGTTCCTACAACGTGCCCCATTGCCAACGGTCACTGTAGTTCCGGAGACTCCGGGATGGAAGGTCGCTACACATATTAAGGACTTGTGAGGCAAGACTAGCGGTAATGATTCCACCACCAGCGCTGTGACAGCAACCCGAATATCCACCTTTCGTTCTGCCTGAATATCGCCACAAGTTTGACCAGTAGAACGTGGATTAAACATCTCTGCGTGAAAGATGGTCACTGTCACCTACGGAAAGTCGGTCAAAGACTCCTTTGACTGACGGAGGTCGAACCCAATGCGGGTTGGACTGAGGTGCGCAATGGGCTGTCAGAATGCCAGCCAAAATTTGAAAGCTGGCGTCGAGAGTCCATTATTAGAGTCGTGGATGCACAGTTTGAGCGTCCGGTGTGAGGAACAAAACCACAATCAACAGCACAAATCAAAAGGGGTTCGTATCAGTCATGTGGCACTGCGCACTGCGGACATGATACATCGCGAGAACAACAGTGTAACATTGATGGTACGCCACACAGCTATACAGGGTTCAATCTCCCATTCTCAGACGTGACAATCGAGGTATCCATCTGTCCATCAAGCATGAGAGATTCGCCCAGCTGACTATAGCTGGCCACACCTCGGCCGGGCACGATCCCCCCTTGAGAGGAGATCACTCACCATAGACCCGAACGTCAGGATGTCCCTCGACTCCTTGGAGTCGTCCCAATCCGGATTCGTGCTGACGGACCACGCCCCCAGCTCAGATTCAGAATCGGAATCAGACGCGGCGGCTCCCGACGACGACCGTTTGATGTCGATGTCGGAGCTCATGACCTCGATCGTGGTCAAGTTGCTTTGGTGCGCCATGGCGCGGTTCGTCTCGTGCAGGTCGAAGATGAAGCGGGAGATGAGGAGCGACGTGAGTCTGGAACGCAGCGCGCAAGGATCATCGATCATCGTCAGCACGGGGCCGCGGGTGGTGTTCGTCAGAGGAAAGAAATTGGACTCAACGGCTCCGAGAGCTTGGTCACGTATGACGTGTTCGTGAGCGGGATATGCAAGAAGCTGTTCTGGATCGGTGGTGTCGATAAGCCGGGAAAACAGTGTGAGGGTGGCTTGAGGTGCCTCACCGGGAGGAAAATAAATAGGATGTGGAGGATGTTGAGCACGAGAAGGACGCTGCAGAGTGTCAGTCTTTACGAGATGGCGATGAGACAGTGTAGATGGCTCACAGGAAATAGATAGTGCCTACGATCCATATCAGCATGACTTATGAGCACCATGCTGGATGTAGGAAATGGTAACTTACCGTTCTTGTACATGACTCTCAATAGGCCTGACATAGACCCCTCGCTCCGTGCGTGGTAGGTCGCCTTCCAAGTCACCCAGATCACTACTACATCACTGATGGTTTGGCCTCCGCGAATAAAGATAGTGCCTAACAATTGGCATTGATGGGCTAAGCAGGGGAAATATCGATGGATGGGTGGCACGACCCACCACTGGTGATGTTCGTCAGCGACAAATGTAAATGCAGACAAATAGACAGGGCAGCTTACATATTACTGAGGAAGGTGGCCGTCGACGCCCCCGATGCGCATCCCAGGTAGGGGTCATGAATGTAGTACCTATGATGGAAGGCTCCCTAGTTTTCCGTGAGCACCTTGGGCTAGATAGAGGTAGAGCACAACGCACATAGTAATCAATAGGGAATGCAAGAACAGCCCAGAAAAACGTGAACGAGGTCAGATACCAGTTCTTCTGAGTCAGCGCATGGACTCGCAAGGCTGAGAAGACTGTCCCCGCCGTCAAACAATCAGCCTGAGTACGCTTGCAAGGGATATATGCGCACGGAACGGACCTGCCCAAGGAAGGTACTCCAGGTACCTTAGCGAAATGTCGATGTAGTCCTGGGTCTGGCACCTAGCGGTACATTGGCATTTGATCCACAGCCGAATATTGGAGACACCTACCCCTACGATTACGATCGATATTTAACACAACAAATTCATTCGGTGGGAGAAGGCACGACTTACTGGGAACGGCAAGTCCAGACATCGATAGTACACCAAACCCACATAGTAGAACAAAGCAAGATAACGATTTGAAAAGAACAAGATCGAGGCGGTGTTCACTCTCCGTTTCCAAAACAGACGAGCTTCTCGCCGTACGGTAAGAACGTAGTCGTATCCAACCAAAACTGTGCAGAAGGGTCAGTACTGTGCCCAACACAGCATGCCCAACGGTGCATATAAGCACATACCTGCAACCCCCGCAGTCATCAAGTTGCTCCGAAAACTACGTATGCCATGAGTTGATAAAAGCTTCTATCGGAGACCTGTTCAGGTGTACTCACGCGTTGCCCACGAGCGTTACCCTCTCTGCGTCGGTAAGAGACATGAAGAACGACTACACTCCCCTCGAGCTTGCTAAATTCCTATTCCTCAGACTGATGGGGTACCGTGCCGACGCCAGTGACCAGCCCTGCTGGCTATGCATGCGGGGAAGCGGGGGGGGGGGGGGCAATAACCCGTACTTAAGTATAATAAGGAAGTCGACATGGGAAACATCAGTCAGGATTCAGATAGCGTTCAGTCCGGCATGCTACTTACTTCTGCGGCGCGATGATGCATTGATGTGGGCCTGCTCTCAATGGCGACCGGAGCCAGTTCATTTTGCCAAGTAATGACACACCTATAGAAGGATGATGATTGTGAACACAATGCCTAAAAGCAAGATGGAAAGTTTCCGCAGCCTCCGGGCGCCTTCCCCCGCGATCAGGATGGGAGGTGTTATACTCACCATACTCATGCCATCCAGCGAGTCCATGCAACGGTCTGGCCGCTGGCGGATGGCGGATGGACGGAGCTCCAGCTCGGCCAGCAGCAACAAGTGGGCGATGCAAGAGGCGACGACGCTGGCCAATCGCGCGACGGGTCGACACGACCGTGCCATGTTCCTTATCACGCACCTTCTTCTCCACTCCGACGCGGGCTTCTCTGCTTGACAAACGTGGCGGGCGCTGTTCTCGTTCCCGTTCTCGTTCTCGTCAGCCTCAGAGCCATGGCGCGGTGGCTGATGCGGTGCAGCGCGGCCCGACACATGAGGATAAGTCAGTGCTGTAACTGCTTTGGGCGAAGAGGGTGCTGTGGCTGGCCTCCGCGCGATGCCCGAAGTTTGCATGTCCGATGCCGAGGAGTGACTCAGTGAGTGGACCGACTCCGATCGAGGTGAGTGCTGCTTTCGAGATAAGTACGGTGCCTGGTAAGGAAGGCTTCCAACATCGTCGGGACGAAGATCTCGGAGTCAACGTCGCTCGGAGCCCTCCAGAGACCGCCAGTTCAAGGCTCGAAGACGGAAGATGGCTGCAAGCAGGGAAGATGAACGAAGATGGGCCTGATCCAAGCCCGATCATGTCTCGCTCCGGAACAATGCGCCACGCTATGCTGTGACCATCCCGTTACTTCCCCAATATGGTCTAGCCTGCGATCTAGCACAGTGCTCGCAAAGTCCTCGCTGAGCCTGTGACACCCCACTGACAGTAATAGTGACAGCACTGTACTTAACCTTCAACTCGAACAACGCCGCGCAAAGCCAACGTCCCCAACGTCGAGAGGACACTAATAGTACCTCGGGGAGCCGGAGGTGGCCCTGCCCCCGCCGCGATATCGCGACCTCCTCGTGAGAGCGTCCCCGCAATCATCAGAATCCCGCGAACCCTCCGAAGGTCAATTTATCGCAGTCCACTTGCTGCATGCATGCGGGGCCTGCGTCCCGGTACTGCATCCTTCCCCGCCATCCAAGCTCCATGGCGATTTTCGATCGATGCTACTCACTTATCGCTCCCGTAACGTTAACCCCACAAAACTTCGGCCGAATGGCCGTGACGCGCGGGGTGCGGGGTGTTTAGGACATGGGGCGGAACGGAACGGTTTGCGTTCTTTCTGTCCGCCGGCGCAAGGACCCCACACAGAGTACTGAGTAACAGTAAGCCAGCCGAAAAATTTAGATGTAAATAGATGCAAATGCAAATAAGCACGCGCATCCACACGCTCATCCGAACAAGTTCACCCGAAAACCCGAGCTCCCCGCCAGTGCCAATGTCCATCTGGAATTCCGAAATCTCCACGGAAAAGAAGAGGGAGAGTCGCGCGCGGGAATGCAGTAACACATCCGACAAACTGCATGCACGCAGCATCTATTCATATGGCCGCGCCGGGAATAAATACAGATCCCGGAGCCACGAATTGGGAGATACCTATAACAGCGTTGTGTTCCATCCTGATTCCATGATCCATCTATGTGCTACTTATCGTCGCGGGTCGTAAGCATAAAGGCATAAGCGACGTCCACAGAGTCTGAGAGAACAAGTCCAAAGCCAGAAACAGAGGCAACTATACGTAAAACCAGAACAAGAACAAGGAACAAGAACCGTAACGCGTCAAACGTGAGTCTATGTGCAGCACAGTGCTGTAAGTGTCAGTCAGGCCAAGGAACCGTCTACCAAACACTATAGTAAGCACGGTCACGGGCACCGCGCATGCGAGTGTACACCATAGCCGAGCGTTACGCACGCGTATCCCAGCGTCGACAACGTAAACACCGAATTCTCCCGGCGGTCGAGAACCGCGCCGGCTTGCGTCTAGAGCTGGGGCTCGCGAAGAAGTGATGCCGATAACGGAAGCCAGGGGGAGAGGGGAGGACATTAACCATAGCGATGGGTCGAAGTGTGGGGCCAGGTGGGAGGATCCGCAGCCGCCCGTGAGACGCGAGTTGTTCAAGGAAATTCGAAGCAGCGGCGGGCGGGGCTAGTCGGCGGGCGGGGGAGACTGGAGGCAGACTGCAGTGACGGTGGTAACCGGACGGCATCATGCCCGGGGGGGATGGCTCTATCTATGATTATGACCGTACGAAACGCGGCTGCAGCATACGTCGGGAGGTCTATTCTAGTAGCGAGGCGTGTCTGAGTCCTAGTCCAGGCGGGACCGTATCGAACGCACGAGAAGGCATGGGCACACAATTAGCAGCATCAGCGCGCAGGATACAATTATGTCGTGAGAGTCAGAGGCAGAGCGCGAGGTGCGAAGAGCGGACGCGGGCAGGGATGGAGGGGTGGGGGCTGTAGGCATGTATGAATAGCGTGATGGTACACAACACGAGACACAGATATCATATTCCAGAGCGGTGGCATCTATAGTGGGCATGGGAGAAGAGGGAAAAAAAAAGAGTCGCCGATGAGATGGGAGATGGAGATGGGGTTGGCAAAGCAAGACAGCTGGTCCGCGGGGTATATCGTCTGGAACATAACATGACACATTATCAGAAACCTGGCGCAATAGCACAATCGTACAGTACGCGGCGTCGTCACCTCCTCACCAGAACCCGACACCCGCTGCCAGGGGCGCCATACAACCGCCTTCCACCGACTTCCTTCCACAGCGAAGTCACGAAGTTCGAACCTTCAACACAACAATTCCCGACAGATACGGGGAGACTCGAGACGTGCCTCGTCGAGCCTGGCACCCCTCCTCATCCGTCATGCCCGCGCCCGTGCTGACTCACGGCCCGAGCCCAGAGGCGGCGGCGAACTCGCTGAAGCCCGGAAGCTCGATCTTCCCCTTCGCAGCCTCGCGCTCCTGCAGGCTCATCTCGCCTACCGCCCCATCAAGGCTCCGTCTCCGCGTCTCCTTATCATCCAGGCCGTCAGGGCGATTAAGGGGCGACGATGGCGACGACGGGAGGTTCAGAGGTGGCAACTTAATCGGCGGAGACGCCGCGCGAGACCCAGGCACTGAGGGCACGTCACTGAACGCCGTTCGCGAGGGTGTAGTCGTGTGGTCAGCATGCGACGCGGGGGCACCACGAGGACGTGGGTGTATAGGCGTCATCCCGAAGGCAGCACGCACAGAATGCGCTAGGTGCGCGTGGTGATGGTGGTGGGTGGCCGTCGGGTGGTGCGAGGGACGCGCGTGGTGCATCGGGGGCGGCGATGGCGCCCGCGAGCTCGACGCGCTGCTCGGGTCGGTGAAGTTCAGCGATTGGGTGCGGCTCCTGGGACTGCTCCCGCTGCTGCTGGGTCCGCTTGACAACTGTGGGGTCGGCAAGGATGTAATGGATGTCCTGTCGCTCGTGTACGGAATGTGGAAGCTTGGTGGGGGCATCGCGAAGTGCTCCGCGGAAACACCGTGCGCTACGCCGTACGCCACGAGGTCGCCGGAGCTACTGCGCTTCGCCATGCGTCCACTCAAGGCACTGACGGATGGGGGGCTGCCAGCAGCAGTGATTCTGCGGCTGCGGGCGTCATAGTAGCCGTATTCCTCGATTGGACTGTCAAGCGAGGGTGGCGGGAGACGGAAGGGCGACGGGGCGCGGGAAGGGCCACTCGAATGAATGTTGAGCGTCCGGATACCGCCGAGGAAGGGACTCGTCGAGGGAGTGGGGAAGAACTCCGCGCCACCGGGGGACTTGACGCCGCAGGGAAGCCCGTGATGAGGCACCTCCGCGGGAAGGCGATGCGCCGTTGTGGGTGAAACGTGTGGGGGTGATTGGACAGCATGCATAGAGTCGGAGTCCGAGCTTATTGGTGACGGTGAATCTTCATGTCCGGGGTGCAGATGGGGTCTGTTCGTCGCTGGGTGGTGGTACGGATGGGACCATGCCGAGTGCCCATGGGGTGCGTGCGAGTGTTGCGACCTCGAATGGGTATATGCGCCTTCGACGATATGACCCGAGGTATGGTGGTGCAGCGACAAAAGATCGCGCTTGGAACTGCCCATGCTGCGCCTACGCACCTGCTTGATAGTGATGGGCTCATCGTCCCCAGGATGCGAATCCCGTTCCCTGGAAACGCCGAAGTACCCGCCGTCGTCGCCGGCGGGGACTTGAGCCAAGAAAAAGGGAGTGCCGAGGGGCGTGTTTGTCGCACTCTTCGTGAGCCTGCCGTGAACGGGTAGGACATCGGCATGGCGAGTCTCGTACTCCGCGCGGCGGAGCGCCTCCATATGGCGAACCTCGAACTCGGCTCTACGTAGCGCCTCGTCGCGTTCCAGGGCATATAACTCCTCCATAGCAACGCTTGAGAGCGCCGAGAAAGCATTGGGATTTGGAGCAGGGGGACGGGTGTGGTCGACAGAGTGGGTAGCCCCGTGGTGGGACATGGGATAATCGTATCCTGAGGAGTCGGCCGAGTACAGCGCGGTGGCGCGCGCATAGGATTCGCCCTGTAATGGTCGAGTCAGAACCGAAACCACACACGTCACGCAATCCAAGCAGATACCAGTAGGCAAACGTGGGGTGAAAGGTGAAATGGTATATGGTCCGCGTACTGACCTCATCGTCGCTGTTGGCTCGGCTCCTTGCCTTCTTCTTTACACGCATGCCGGCTCCTCTCGCGTAGTCGGCATCGGCACTGGAAAGCGTGGTCGAGAATCTGCCGGCGCTGATCTCCATGCTGTCGTCGGCTACGTAGTCGATCTTCGCCTTGCCCTTAGTTTTGTGAGCATGACTTGAGCTTGCAGCGCCGGCGTGGTGCACGACGTCGTGGTTGTTGTGTATGCGAGAATGTCTGGTGAGCTCGTCGGAACGCGAGAAGCGCTTCTCGCAGCCAGGGAAGGTACACTCAAAAGGCTTCTCCCCGGTGTGAGTGCGTATATGGCGGGTCTAGAGAAAAGGAGGGGTAGAGAATGAGAGGACGCCTCAGTATGAGGGCATAGTACACGCACCTGGTGTTCCAGTCTACTGAAAGCACGTCCACACAGAGGGTAAGGGCATTTGTAGGGGCGGGCAACGACCTTCTCCTGGGCGGGTGGAGGTGCGGATGGGGAGGTCGGGGGCATTATATCCATGTCTTTTTGGTGGTGGAGGATAGTGTGGAGGTCCATGAGAGGAGAGATAGAAGGGAGGGGCGGAGGGAGGAGGGAGGGGTATTAGTAGTGGGCTGGCGGGCGAGGTTACGTATACTGGGACTGACCTTGGGGGGGTTAATGTAGCGTGGTGCGAAGCGAAGATCTATAGAATGGGCTAGGGTTCTGGAGGGCGCTGGAGGCCTGGGCGAGGAGAGGGAGGAAGTGTGGACGTGGATGTGGAGATTACCCCGCGTTGACTGAATGGGGCTGAGAGGGAGGTAGGGACGTGACGGGGAAGGGAGAGGGAGGGGAACCAGGACGCGGGCGGGTAGAAGAAGCAGATATGGAGAGACGGGGGTCCCACCGCGGATGATCCGGCGGGGTTCTAGACGGGCAGGAGGTGGGGGAAGGGGGAGATGGGGGCGAGAGCGAACCGGGGTCGTGGCGGGGTCGACGACGGCGTCAGAAGAAGATAACAGCTCAGCTCACACAGGGCTGTCCACTCGCCGGGATATCACGTACCGTGCGCCGTGGCAGATGGTCGCAGCGGCCACCGAGAAAGAATTTGGCAAGGCACGCCGTGGGCGCCGGGCAACACGCGGGTGGCTCGGGCAATCGCGCGCTGGGCAGGAGCGGACAGGGGCCACCCGGCGCCGGGATTTCGCGGCAGAGAAGGCGGGGCACCGGCGCGGCCGTCGTCCAGCAGAGAATCGATCGCGCGAGCGCGGTCAGGTGCGGTCGTCCGTCTCGACTCGGGACAGACCAAGTTCAACGGTGGCTTGGACTAATGACTCGCGACTCCGCTCGTCTGTGTTGCTGACCATATGCGTGACAAAAAATCCTCCAAAAACTAGCCGTGTCCCTTGCGATAGCAATCACTTCTCGCTCCCTCGCCGCGTTTTCCGATTATCTTCCGTCTCACCGTCCGGCAACCATCCGCATGCAGATCCTTGCCCCATCGAAGCGTCCCCCAATCATGTTCCATGGCCCTCAGCCATCTCTTCCTCTTCCTCCTCTCCTCCCAGCCCTCTTGGACGTCCTTAGCCTCTCGGCGCCGGACGGGCAAGTGTGCACCGTGCGGAAACAGTCTCCGACGTATCCGACCCACGTTCGGACTTGACAAATTCTTATCGGCGTGTATTGAGGGGCCTCCGCGGCGGTCCGCCATCTGAGATGCAGATGACGCGGACAAACGACTTTAGGCGTCCGATCAGAATCCAGATCCGATTCCTGGCCGAAAATCACAGGCGCATCGGCCCATCAGCCACTTCATCCTCCCCACGGGGACTTGGCCCTCCCCGGCTCAGCTCGAACAGGCGCAACAAACCTAGTTTTTTTTCCCTCTCCAAGCCTCTGTGGCTCCGAGTGCCCGTCCTTTCTGGCATTCGGTCCTCCAGAGACGCGTCAGCTCGTCGCTCTGGCGCCACCCCTCTCAGGCGCACGATTTATGTTGCATACCTATTTTGTTTCTCGGGAGTACCTCCGCGGTATCAGCCATCCCGCTCGGTCGCAAAGTGAGGCATGCGATGGGGTGACGTTATCGCGGTCTAGTCCGACCCACGCACCCAACCCTCGGACTGTTCCAGCCACGCTGATCGTTTTCTCGCCCTGCCCAGTTTCCGTCCCGATACCTTTGCCAGCAAGGTTTCGTCCCCTGGGCAAACGCCCTTCCCACCTCGGCGATGACGTTGAGGTACGTTCTATGGGGAGTCTAACGTTCTTTTATGGGATGATTCCATTTTCTCAGCGATTCCTTAGGCGATCTTCCGACGCGGGGGCGCCGCATCGAGTCTTGTTACGACAGCTCACGACACGCCTGTCCATTTTCGCCCTCCGTTCGCAGCTCATTCTAGTACCGGCCGCAAGGGGAACGTTCAGCGCACGCGGTCAGCAGACGGAAAGAGTTCGTCGGCGCTGCACCTGCGGAGTCGTCCCGGCGGTTGGTCGTCCATTCACTGCCCGCGTTGCGACGCACCTGGGAGCCGACACATCCCGAGTGTTGAGCTCGAGACTGTTCGCGGCGTGCCTCCTCTCTCCAAGAGAAGCCAGAATCATGAAGATGAGAAGCGCCAGAAGCCCGCAAAGGAAACTACATCGAAGCCGTTGGCGCTGGCCCAGCACCGCGGTGATACCCGTCGCTCTTGGTCACGGTCATCTTCTTTCGACGTGGTTGTGTGCCCGCTGTCGCTGTATCGTTGCTGGTCGCCGAGTTGGCCACGCTCTAGTCCTCGTATTCCGGCATGCAGCCATGCAACACACGTAAGTCTTCGCTGAGTCTTCGTGATCACTTATGCTGATCTATATATCCGACTGCCGGCTAGGACACGACGGGTGCTCTCACACCGCATGCGCTTGCTCGCTTGCTGTAGCTGCCAACGAGGGTCGTGATCACGATTGCAAACGTGCCAGGGCAAGGACTCATTTGGAACATCTCACAACATCGTTCCTATTTCTCCCGAGCTTCATTTACCCCACGTACGACCTTTACTTGCTGACGCGTCAAGTTGACCTCGTCTAGAACACCTTCTTGCCACGACAATGGGATGTCGTAAATTCTTCCTGCTAAAACCATGGAAATAGGCCGCCAAGAAAGCCAGTCTGCACTTACGGCGTCACCAAGCGGATGTTACAGAGCTGTGACGGTGCGCCTCCAATGAACTTCTCGCCCCCGACTTTCGGCGAATTGACTTGAAGACTGTGCGATGAACGGGAACCCGCCACACTGGGTGTGCGAACCAGGCACAGAGGCTTCTGTTCCAATACAATTTTCTAGCTTCTGTCTGCAGGACCCAACTTACGCCATTCTTCTGCTCGGTAGCCGGTGCAGTCGTATACTGAACGCTTCTGAGCGATACCGTCTCTTTTCCTTCGCCAGCCAGAGCTGATGCATTCGCACTGCGGGCCCTCCAAGTTCACCCGAGGCACCTTTCAATGTTGCCGCCTCGTCCCCGACGCCCCACCGTTCTCACAACCGCTGCGGGGAAACCCTGATGCAACAATACGCGAAGTTCATCCGAACAGAACGTCCCCTTCCCCACGTTTTAGCCCAGCTTGTCCATCACCGCTGTCTGGTCACACCCCGCGCTGTGCCCCAGCAACTGCAGTGCTTCGATCGCGAGATCATCCCATGTTCACCCACCGCTAGGGCGCAAATTGGGATGCTCATTGCCTACGGAGCAGGGTGTTGCTTATCATTGCCTGCGGCGCACGCCAGGATACCGATCCATCTGCTCCGTCGCGGAGGTAGTAAAGCGGCGTATCCAGGTATGTGCATTTTGCGCTTCCAAGAGCACGCGGAGACATTACGACCTTCGATCACCAGCCCAGCCCAGCCCTCGACAATCACGCCCACGCGCGCGCTGTGTGCACCCGCCCGCCGTCCTCGCGACTGGGACCCTCCCAAGGGCCAACTTACACCATCCTTCTCCCCTTCTCGTCGGGCGGTCGATATGTGCCGCTTCTCAGCTCCCGGCGGCCCGAAGCCCGCGTATGGGGCAAATCGCCCACGCGCGCCCCCGCCCAGGATAACACAAGACACAAGACATTGAATGTAGTACAAGGACATTGAATACGTACACAGCAGCCGCCCGCCCAAAAGGTTATCGGGGCTTGCACGGCCAGCCCTGGGTGCCGTACGCACTCCACGCGTGCTCGCCCGCAGCGGGGGGCGCGCGTCCTGCGCGAGTTCGAGTCCCATCTCGATAGGTGTGGCCCCTGCGCCTGGAGCCCGGAGCCCCAAGTCTAAAGGCTACTCCCGCAGGCCCCCCTCCCTCCCCACCCCGTTGCGGTCGCAAACGCCGCGCCATCGCCGCCTCCCACACGCGCGTGAGCTGTCCCAGGGCCCGCTCCGCGCGCCCGGCCCTGTTTCTGTTTCTGTTTTTCTCCCTCGACGTTCGATGCTCGCCGTGCGACGACGTGCGACGCGCGATGCATATGCGCGCCGCCCCCCACGCTCCCTCCGACGCACGTCCGGTAGCGTGACGCTATCGACCGTCGAACCCTCCCCAGATGCGCCTAGGTTTCGATCCCGGGCGCCGCCGGCGCGCGTCCGCACCCGCGTCTCATTCAGATTCAGAACCCGCGTCCGCGTCCGTGTCCGTATCCGCGGGCCCTCCCCACCGCGTGCCTCCATCGCACATCTGTATCTCCGGGAGTCCGGGGGGCGCGCAGGCGCGAGCGTCGTATATGATACGACGTGCGATGCGCGCGCCGCGCGGCAGGGCCGAGCCAGAGCCAGATCGCGCCCCAGCACTGCGATCTGCCGCAGCTTTGCACACGCTCCATTTCCGAGAAGCCAGCCGTGCCCGACGCTGGAGCCTGGCCCCGCGCCCGCGCCCGTGCTCTTCTTGCCAGCTCGGATCCGGTGCTCGTCCTTGTCATTGAACATTGAAATATTGAACACCATGTTCGTCCTGGGGCAGCGCAAGTGGAGCCTTCGTCGCGTTCGCAGCAAGTAAAGCCTATACAGACGTGCTTTCGAGGCGGGTCGCGACCCCCGAGGATGTCGCGGCGGCGTTACCTACCCCTCTCCCCCTTGCGCCTTGTGCCTTCTGAATCGTGAGCCATTCAGCGGCCCATTGTACATACTTGCTGGCTTCCCGTGCCCCGCCCTGCGGCCGTAGTTCTTCGTTCCATGCCGGCGCGATCGGAGGACCGTTCTCCAAGCTTCGCCAGCGGTGGCGTCGAGCAAAGTTCGCACCCCCACTCTACTGTACAGGGCGCGCAGCCGGGGTTTCCCCGCGACTGCAAAGGTCGGCGTTTCCTAGAGCCCGTCGGCGGTCTGCGCTGCGCAAGCGCATTCTGCCGACGAGCACGCAGAGTATGTTCCCTAGCATGGTCGCGTGGATACCTCGAAGGAATGCGCGGACTCGGAGCGAAGTACTTGCAGTAATACACGGGTTACATAGACCTCCGAGTCGGCTCAATTAAACCGGGCTGGCGTAGAGTAGCCGGAGCCCTCTCGGTATACCGTAGATGTCGACGTGAACCCCCCTGCTCGGTATGCATTTGTGCATCAAGGTCACTCAGCGAGCCAGCGAGCTAGAAGCGCGTCGGCGCAGCAGACAGACCCTGACCGTGACCGCGCCTCTGTGCGCATCAATCCCGCCGATCGACGACTTTCCCAGAAAATCTCGATCCCACACTTTTGCCAGGTCTAACCCGAAACGGACGCGTACACAAACCGACACAAGTGCGTCATGCGTTGTTTCGCCGGATGCTATAAAACATGCGTTGAGAGGTGGATGGGGTGGTGGTTATGGAGGAGGACGACGGGCGTATGCGAACGGACGAAAGCATGGGGCGGGGGAAGAGGGGAGTTAGACAGCGGGACTAACTAGTCAAATCGCGGAGCTTACAGAAGTACGGAAGCATATACCGTAGCGCTAGCGTAGAAGCAAGCCTGAGCGGTGCATAAAAGCAGTAAACGGAGACTCCAGACGGTATGAGGCGACTGGAAACGTAATAGAGAGCATACGAGACAACCCACGGTCCGAACACCCGCGCCGCGCTTCTACAAAGCCACCGAAGTAGTGGCCTTGATCTTTGCGAGTTCGTCTAGCAGCCTCGCCCGCTCGTTGAGCAGCGCAAGCGTATACTCCGTCGTTGGAGCGTTGTGCGGGGTCATGATCCGATGGGGGTCGCGGTCCGAAGGCGAGTGTGGTTGCTGATAAGTGGATGGGTGTGGATGCGACGGCGATATGGACAATCTAGCGTACGACTTCGCGCGTCGACTTGTGGAAGTACATAACGGCGCGCCGGGTGGAGACCGACGCTCGTAGTAGAACTCGAGCTGCGAGGTTTCATTTGCCTTGTCTATCCACCCATCGTAGCGGAAGGGGAGGGGGGTCTTGGCAGGGGGTGGTAGGTCATCCTCCTCGTCCTCGCGCCCATCCATACTCGCGCAATGGCACATGGACGTTGTGTTTGACACGTCAAGTTCGCGGTCAAGCACAAACGACGGGTCCTCAACTTCATGGATGCAGCGTGGTGGTGGTCGGCGAGAGCCCGTCGAGGACGTGCTGCCGCGAAGAGCGGAGGAAGGGGCGGGCGGAAGCGAGGGTAAGTCGGGCAGAGTTTGGGTGAGAGATGTGAGCTGCTCTGACGCGAAGGACGACATGCTCGTGTCGGAGTCGGCCACCCCGGTCTGCATCATAGACAGATTTGAGTGAATTCCGCTGGTGATGGTGGAGTGTGTGGATGGGGAAGTCGCGCGGCGGGGGGTGCTCGGCCGTAAGGATGGAGGGCGGTCGTCCTCAGGCTGTGACGAACCTGGGAGGAGACCTTTCCGTCTCCCAAGCCAAAACAGGAGCTCACCGATGAACTCGACTTCCTCCTCCTCTCCAGCCGCCAGCCGACGCGGGTCGACTTCGCTAAGTCCAACGTCTTCGCCGCCGAGTACATCACTCTCGAATACTCCGAGGAATATCTTCATAGCTTGGACCTGGTTCGTGAAGTCTCGCGACGCACGGATTGTGGGAGGAACAGGAAGGCGGGACTCCAGGATTGACTCAAGGATACCGAGGAGGAGACCCGGAGTTAGGTCCCAAGGGGTCTCAAGAACGAAGGGCAAGGAGATGTTCAGCTTGTTGATGAGTTCGTTCAAGCTATGCACGAGATCCAGAGCATGAGCATGCGGTTCTTGTTGTAAGTAGTCCATGGTTTCTGTGGTTACAGTCTGCCGAAGAAGGGAGAAGGTGCGAGCTGTGCCAACACTGTGACTATGGTGGCCCCAGTGAGCGGACGTTGGATAAGAGGCGCTCCATCGGCCGGACCGGCCGTTATTTGGCTATGTTGCACAATGGCCTCTGATCCTAACATGGCCAAACACCTCCTCTGGATGCGAAGGTATGACGTCACCGGTCCCAGTCCTCTTCCTGGTCCCGGTCCTACCTCCGCTATTGATTCGGCGCAATTGGCGCAATTGAGTGCCTCTTCCCGTCGGCGTACAGCACATGGACAGGGACAAGTGTCCTCCGAAAATTCACGGCCATTCCATTCAGTCAGTTGCCTGTGACTTTGGGGACAAATAAGCACTTTGATTAGGACATCTTCATTCCTTTGGGGACACATACTCGCTGGTAGCAGGCACAGTTGATGATTACCTGTTTGATACGTAACATGCAGGGATCCACTATTCTGTTGACCTCGTTGCAAAACCCATGTGTTAGAGCTCATCTCGGCTCCGAGAACCTTTGTAGGTGGTAATCTGCCACTGATCTCTGACAATTAGAATTACGACATGCGCGAGCCAGAAATTAGAGTAGCCTCTGGAAGCAACCCGTGCGCACGCACATTCGTGACCTCTACTTCTGGAAGGCTCGGAGCAATATGACGATTCTAGAAGAGTGACCCGCAGTAATTGGATATGAGTCAGCTCTAAGGAATCGTATTTATGTACTTTGTCAAGGAAGGGCAAACTTGTGAGGACTGGAAGCAGCATCCGCCAATAGGAAAAGGGCGCCTGATGTGGAAGCGTGAGAAGCGCCAATTCCGGCGGGCGTCGTCGCGGTTTCGGACATTGACAACGGGATAGATTTGGATCTGCTTGCATCTTCCACGACGACGACTTGTCATCGCACCTCGTTGCACCGAGCTGCGCTCGCTCCTCGACAGATCATGATGCGCGTGAGTTGCAGGGTGCAAGATGTCCTTGAGCGGCTGCTAACTTGTTGTAACGTATCATCACCTGCGCGGGGATCGCCCTCTCACCTGACCAGCTAGGTATCTGTGACTACCTTATGGCCACCATGTGCAAACGCTCCACCGGCAATTTCTGCCACTCTGCCATGCCGTCACGCGTCCTGCTCAGTCGCGACCAAGCAGCGAAGCGAACCCTGCAGGAAGCCCGTGAATCTCCTCATGTAGCGCTGAAACCTCTTATATATCCGCAGGAGGTTGAACTATACCGTGTCTATAGGCCGCTTCCTCCGCCCCTCGTCGCTCTCTTGCTCGATTTCTGACCGGCTACGATGCGTCTGTCTCTTCTCACGTCTTTTGCCGCCCTTGCAGTCAGCTCATGCGCCCAGTCCTCTTCCGCCGATGCATACGTCGCATCCGAGTCTCCTGCTGCAAAAGCGGGGCTCCTGGCAAATATCGGTCCTGACGGCTCCAAGGCCAGTGGTGCAAAGGTAAGCAGCACACAGTTGGAGGATGGTACAAAGTTCGGATACTTGTTACCTCCGGGCTTCCCTTCCATGTGCACGTCGCATGGAACACTCACACATGACCGCGTCTCCGCGTCTCTCCTTGACAGCCCGGTATCGTGATTGCCAGTCCGAGCACGTCAAATCCCAACTACCTCTACACATGGGTCCGCGACTCGTCCCTCGTGTTTAAAACCCTCATCGACCAATTCACGACTGGCGAAGACAACTTTCTTCGTGGTCTGATCGACGAGTTCACGACCGCCGAAGCTGGTCTACAACAGACGTCCAACCCCTCTGGATCAGTCAGTACCGGCGGTCTCGGAGAGCCTAAGTTCAACATCGACGGAACCGCGTTCACCGGCGCATGGGGACGACCTCAACGTGGTGCGTATCTCGTCTGCTGTCCCTCTCAAGGAAGCTTCCATGCTTATTTTTAATACCCAATGCCAAGATGGCCCTGCTCTTCGATCGACGGCCATCATCACGTACGCAAACTGGCTCCTCGCAAACGGCAACGGCACCTCATATGTTCAGGATACGCTTTGGCCGAGCATCAAGCTCGACTTGGACTACGTTCAGATCAATTGGAACCAGTCAACGTATGCCCCCTTGAAACTCCAGGTATATGTGCTCAGAGCTGACATCCAGCGTGGTGCAGCTTCGACCTCTGGGAGGAGATCAACTCCTCATCGTTCTTCACGACCGCTGTTCAGCACCGCGCGCTCCGTGAGGGTGCAGCTTTCGCCAAGACGGTTGGACAGTCTTCGGTCGCTGACGGGTATACGACACAGGCGGACAACCTTCTGTGCTTCCTTCAGGTAAGCTTCAGGTCTATGTGTGTAGTCACGAGCTGTGATTTTGACATGCTTCCCGTCAAGTCGTACTGGAATTCCAATGCAGGTTACGTGACTTCGAACACGGGAGGCGGTCGCTCCGGCAAGGACTCGAACTCCCTACTCGCCTCGATCCACACTTTCGACGTTGATGCTGGCTGCGACGCTGCAACGTTCCAGCCGTGCTCGGATAAGGCGCTCTCGAACCTCAAGGTCTATGTTGATTCGTTCCGCTCCGTCTACGACATCAACAATGGCATCGCCGCCAATGCCGCTGTCGCAGTCGGTCGTTACCCTGAGGATGTCTACTTCAACGGCAACGTGAGTTCACCCGTATGTGGGGTGTCATATCTTATCTAACCGGCAACGTCCAGCCCTGGTACCTTGCCGTGTTTGCCGTCGCGGAGCAGCTCTACGATGCTCTCATCACTTGGGAGAAGCAAGGCTCGCTCGATGTGACCTCCACCTCGCTCGCCTTCTTCAAGCAGTTCGATTCCTCGGTCACCTCCGGCACCTATCACTCAGATTCCTCGACCTACAGCTCGCTCACCTCGGCCATCAAGTCCTTCGCGGATGGCTTCCTCGAGATCAACGCCAAGTACACGCCCTCGAACGGCGCGCTCTCCGAGCAGTTCGACAAGAGTTCCGGCTCGCCCCTCTCCGCCGCGGACCTCACCTGGAGCTACGCCTCCGCTCTCACCGCCTTCGCTGCGCGCTCAGGCAAGACGTACGCGAGCTGGGGCGCGTCGGGCCTGACCGTCCCGAAGCAGTGCAATGGGAACGCGGGCCCGACGGTGTCCGTGACGTTCAACGTGCAGGCGACGACGGTGGAAGGGGAGAACATCTACATCACGGGCAACACCGCAGGGCTGCAGAACTGGAGCCCCGATACTGCGCTGTTGCTGTCGGCGGCGAACTACCCGACGTGGAGCATCACGGTGACGCTCCCCGCGTCGACCGTCGTCGAGTACAAGTATATCCGCAAGAACGACGGACAGGTTACGTGGGAGTCGGACCCGAACAACTCAATCACGACGCCGGCGAGCGGGTCGGTCACGCAGGACGACACTTGGCGGTGAGCCTCTGCCTGAGAGGGCCCTCGTTGAGGTTCGGGATGTGTTGTTTGCTTTGATGCGTCGAGTCCGGATAGAGTGAGACTATATATCATAGGTTCATAGACGCTCGGGGGGTGTGCGGGCTCTTGGAGGGTGTTGGAAGCGAGCCAGGCTAGCTCATAACACGACGATCATTCGACTCTTATCCAACTGTCAGTCTATCATTAGTGTGAACGAATGGGAGTCAGAGAAGAAGACTGGTCTCTCGACATCGACTTGCAGGCAAGTAGTCTTAATTATGGCGCCTCCCGGGCGCACTACAGTTTTATGCCTGCTCTGACAGTATGTGATCCCAATAGTCTGTTTGCATCCTTTGAACTGACCGAGTTGCGTTGACCCATCGTGCATAGAAGCTAGTGCGGAGGCAGTGCCACTGCGAGGCGAGGTGTCGATGGTACGGGTACATGTAGGTCTATGTAGGTACGCTTATCGTCATTAATCGCACATGTGCCACTTCGTATCTAAAGCTATTTACGAGTACGGCATTAATTGCTGACCACATAAAGTGCTGACATGGACTACAGGTACGTATACAACCTCCCACGTACCTTCGGCCGCCTGGGAGCGCCGTCCGGGTTCAGCCTTGGGTTTAGGGGTGTCGTGGAATTACGTCTCTTTTGCGATCTATAGTCATCTTGCAGAAGTCGATGGGCAAGATGATATGAGCCGCAGGTTTCCTTCAAGCTTGCAGTACTACGAGTTGCGCTGCGGTCCAGATCCTACGGCGAGGAAGCTGCGCCCGCCTCTACTACGTACAGTTTACGCTGTTTCACCCTCTTCCCCCCTCTCACGTCTACCATATGTCCCTTCAACTCGATCCAACTAGGATTGTGGCGGTTCAAGATGCTCAGTAACTGTGCCCATTGAACTTGAACATTTATACGTAGCGTGGCCAGGCTCACGTTAGTACGACCCTAGTTTCATAGGAAAACTTATAACCATGGGCACCGCTGGTGCGTACATGTTTTTGTGGGTTTCATAGTGAGGAGGACTCGCAGGATCGACTCCAGGACACTGATGTGGATGCAACCCGTATTGTAATAGTACTAGTATATCATGAAAGAAACGACGTCTCACCGTTCTGATGCAGTGCAACGGGAACGGGGGCCCAACGGTGTCCGAGTCGTTCGACGTGCTGGCGACGATGGAGCACGAGGAGAACATCTTCGTCATGGGCAACACCGCGATGCTGAGGCCCAGAAACCGCGCTGCTATGCCAGCAGCGGACTGCCAGACGCGGAGCATCACGGTGACACTCCCGTACCGAGCCTCGTCGAGTACAAATACATCCGCAAGAATGACGGGCATGCTGGAACGCGTGAGTCGGATCTGATAATTCGGCCACAATGCCGGCGAGCGGGTCGGTCACGCAGGACGATACCTGGCGAGGGATCTCTGCCCGAGAGGGCTATCTCGTCTGGGTTGGGGATGCGTTGCGCTTTGTGCGTGGAGCCTGGGTGGAGTACTTGGGAGATTCTTTTACGATGTGCTCATGGATTCTCAGGCTCAGGCGGGACCAAGCACAGGCGCGGAAGCAAACGGGAGTAAGTACTAACACGGCAATCATCAGTGCCACCGAATGGAGTTGAACATGGCCACAATCAATTTTGCGCAATGACGTCAGACAGGAACCGTGGCTGTCGCGGTAGTCTCGGAATGGGATGAAGCTCGGACTCATACGCCATGACTAACTACGGACAATTCCAACACAAGCCATAGCGGTATTTATTTCTAGCTATCGCGCCGCATGCTTCGGCAACGAAACTGACCAAGGCGCGCTGTTCATCATCATGATCATGCACAGCCTGAGAAGTTGGTGGCGACACTGCCAAGGCGCAGACACGCCTGCGGTCCTCGAGAATTGTGAGTGTCGCTGAGCGCCGGCCCCAATGGCATCTCGGCCATCTCACGGCTGACGCTCTTAAGGGATGCAGGTCTGGCAGTTGATCACTGGTTGATCGTTTCAAGGGCGATGATGCATGGGACTTTGACCACTGATAAAGGTATTCCATGGACCATGGTTCCTCCATCTGGCAGGATCGCCCGAGTCGGTCAAGTGTTTCAGTTTTGGGTTCGCACGACGTGGGATTTTACATACGCGATTTGCAGCTGGAACTTCCGCTTGGGCAATGTTTGATTCGGCAGGGGTCGAGAAGACCGAACATCAACACGCAGAACTCGATGGATTCAGATCATATGAAGTGCAGACTACAGCATAGAGGGACACGCAGCCGCGCCGGTTTCCGCTGCCCTTGACGACTTTCACTTTGTGCCCCGGGGCCGTTTACATTCGATTCCGCATTTTGGGGCTCTCATTCATTCGCCATATGTCATTTCTACTCGACCCGACCAGGATTGTCGCGGTCCAGGATGCTCAGTGAGTCTGCCCAGACCGTGATATGGGCATGCATATGGCGCTGACTCGTACATGGCTCTAGTTTCACAGCAAACCTCATAACTGTTGGCGTCGCTGGTAGGCAACATGTTTGTGTGGACTCCGCCAATCTGGACTCACGTTCAACAGCTTTGGTCGGTTACGACTATCTGCTCACCGTCGAGCGAGAATCACGTCTGTTTTGGCGACGGAAGGTCAACACCGCCACCATTCTGTTCTTCGCAAATCGCTATCTTGCTCTACTCTACTACGTGGGTCTTGCCTATTACCGATGCCTCTCGTTACCGTTCCTGGTAAGTGGCTAGAGTAGTCATTGAAGACTCCTGTCCTAATCGCTGGTTCCAGGAGTAGGTTGATCAAAAAATTCAGCGATAGATCGGATACTAACGCCGAACAGCTGCCAGGTGCAGTATTACATCGATTGTGCAATAAGACACCTTCAATACATTCCTTGGGCTGGTCTGTTCCACTTCCATCCGTGCATGAAGGAACCTGTGCTGATATCGCTCGACTCGACATGGGCAGTCTTTTCCACACTCCGGGTATACGCTCTGAGTGAACGGAACTGGATCCTAACTGGGACCACCCTCTTTTGGTCTATGATCGCCTTCCCTCTCGAGTACTACGTACGCCAAGCTAATTTATAGTGTGCCCTATGGCTCCGAATGATCTAACGGCAAATTTAGGGCGACTTTCACCTTGTATCCTTCGCCAATGATCTGGCCTTAGGATGCACACCCACAACTCAGACGACGCTTACTTTCATCGATATACTGTACGTTGGAGCACCTCTTTCTATAGGAATATTTACTGACTATGATTCCAGCGGCTAGTACTGTCCTACGATTTTGGTTGAATCTTGTCATGGCTCATGCTGACCAACAGGCATCATGTTCATTCGCGGGGGCCAAATCATCGCTGACGTCATTGTGATTGCGGTCACCTGGAAAGCTACCCATCAAGCACGCAAGGAGAGTTCCGTAGCGTTCCTGACGAAGGTCATGTTCAGACATAGTAAGGGTCCCACACCTTTCGGGAACCAGAACAACCCCACGCTAACGTGAAATACAGGCACTCTGTATTTTGTGTGAGTTGTTCACACTCGCCTCGACGTGCAAAATACCTATTGGTGGCTGGTATAGCATCCTCGTGGTGTTGAATATCCTGCAAATTATATTCGCATTGGTCCCGGTGAGGCCTGCGTCGCGACGTGGCGTCGAGGTAGGAAGCTCACAGAACATTGCAGAACTCGGTCATCCGCACCCCATTCACAAACACGTCCTATCTGAACAGGTTCTCGGAACCGTTGAGTGCATTTCTTCCCCGGATGTTGAGCCTCACACTCACTCCCACTTTGTCGGCGTCCAGCGTAACATCGATTCTGATATCTCGCTTCATCCTCGACCTTCATGATACTGAGCGCGTAATGGTGTATCATGGTGACACGACCGGGACTCATACCATGATTTCTGGTATTGGGGGACCACCCTCCCGAGATTTCGGGTCATTGGAAAGGACAGAATGGTCGGTTAGTTCCAGTCCCTCTTGCGACACCGTGTCCGCGTGATGAGGATTCAACAGACTGGCTCCATTATCAGAGTGTAAATGTAATTCTTATGATACGAATATGTACACTACAGACGTCTGTCAGCAAGCCTTACTCTTGACCGCGAGTAACCTGCGTGACAAGTCGACGAGTCTACTAGGGTCTACACCGCAATCGAAGACCGTGAGTTGCACTCGATAAGAAGTGTAGGAAAAGAAACAAACCTGGAGCACCCGCCAACACCTACAACGAGCCCACCCATGATGGACAGAGAAGGGCGCGACATCGAGTCAGTGTGATATGATCGTTAGGGGAGCAGGGCATACTCAAGGTAAGGACAGTGAAGGAAATTATATGCGCATGGTATAACCGTAGTGTGTGCCGATGGCGTGTTCTATGTATGTACAATAATCATAGTTTACGCACGAACCCCCGGTCCGTAGATCCGTCATCACCTCCCCATAACTCATAAACCGGAGCATAGCCTTTCACGACTGGCCCAGTTACCCCGGTACCCAGGTAGCCACGCGTATGCAGCCCTCAGAAGTACTTGTCCCAGAAGCCCTTGGTGCCGTTCGTCGGCGCGGCGTGCTCCTCGATACCGATCAGCTTCATCATGAGGTTGTATATCTGCACGTTCTCGAACGTCTCCATCACGTACGCGTCGTCTGCCGTCGAGTGCCAGCCCTTGTTCGGTCGCGCGAGGTCCCGCCCCCGCCCCCGCCCCCGCCCCAGGATGGACGCCACGAGACGCCGCGCAGGCGATGACGACGCCGCCTGGATGCGGTCCGCCTCGATCGCCTTCACGACGGCGGAGAAGGGCCCATGCGCGACGAACATCGCGTGCATCTCCTTGTACGTGTTGTCATAGCCGTGGCTCTGCACAATGCAAATAAATAACCCTGTTAGCGGAAAGAGGAGAATGCTCGTGGGGTGGAGGTACGCACCCCCTTGTTCATGCCCGAGCCGTTTTCGGTGCGGTCCGTGAGCGCGTAGCCGATGCGCGGGACGACGTAGACGGGCGCGATGCGGGGGTTCTCGGAGAAGTGCCAGCGCGCGGGCATCGTCGCGTGCGTGTACACGTCGAACTTGCCGCCGCTCGCGCGGGACGCGTTGCGGAGCACGGCGAGGTACATGTCCGTATGCTCGGGGGTATCGAAGCGCAGGCCCATGGCGGGCCAGCCGTCCTCGTGCGCGATGTGCGCGTACCCGGCGCCGAGGACGTCGTCGATGAAGATGAGCTCGGGGTGGCTCGTGTCCGTCATGCCGTGGTCGCTGACGAAGACGATGTCGACGATGTCGGTCAGGTTGCGCGCCTCAATCTCGTCATGGAGGTCGCGCGCGAAAATGTCGACTTGCTTCAGGACTTTCTGCGGACGTGGGCTGTGTCAGCACTTGTGGGGTAACCTGCAATGGAAGGGTACCGACGTTGACAAGCTTAGACGTGGGACCAGCAAGATGACCAGCTTGGTCAAGAGACGGCTCATATGCTATCAAGTGCTTTGATTAAAATGTGGCATTATAGGCAAGGATGTCATTCGACATACCCATGATGAACTGAGGGCGCGTCTCGATAGGCATGTCTATCCAGCTTAGGATTTGGTCGAGCTTCTCCTGCAAAGGAACGTGGTCCTTCATCACGCAACCTAGGTAAGCAGAGGAACTGTTGAATGATAGGGAGTAACAGACCTTCCAGGGTACGAAGTACGTCGGACAAGCACCGCTCGTAGTCTTTGGGGGTCCCGGCCTACCCACAGGTTAGATGAAATCCAACGCAACAAGGTGATGGCCAACATGACGTACCACATTAGGTTCGCAGTCCTTACACCCGCCCTCTCCGCAGTCTCCCACATCTGCACACAGGGGACCATGAATAAGGCAATGCTGAAAAGATGCCGTTGGGACGTACCGGCTCACCGTACCACCATTCGGACACCCATGTCGACTCTATACGATTGTAGTGGAATTCGCGACGAGTAGCTGGGTCCCAAAAGTTCTAAAGCGTGGCGCTAAGAGGGGGTCATTGACAGGCTGAGGGAATGACATACATTGGCTACGATTCCGTGGGACTCGGCATAAAGGCCGGTCCTAAGGAGCGATGAATGTATGCACACATTTGCATAGATTGGGACTTACATTAAGGCCCAGTGATTACTTCCGAAACACTCACAGTCAATTCAGGACGTCAAGGGAACATCATGTGTAGAACAACGTACGGGAAAGTGAGCGTCTGGCATAGCATGAGTGCAAATCGTTGATGATGCACGCAGCAGACATACCGGGAACACTGGTTGCATGGACTTGGCTCGGAGTCCATCTTTACTGATTGCGAGCAAATGAGGAGTCAAGCCACGGTCCAGATAATCCGCCCTAGTACCAGCGAACGTTCGTTACGTTGCATGCGAGAGGAGAACGTGGACGACGTACCGCAGACCATCGATAGAAACAATGATCGCCGTCTTCTTGAAGTCGTGCGTGCCATTGCTCAGCAAACCTTGCGTCTTCAGCTGCGGCTTCGTGGTAGTCTTGCTAGGGCCCCAGAAGAACCGTTGGACAGGAATCGCGATTGAGAGCAAGAGGAGGGAAAAGAAGAGCACGCTGAACACTAAACACCTCCGCGACCTTGTTGGAGGCGGCCCAAGCTCAGCGTTCTCCTCTTCGTCGTAATGGACATCTTCGAACCGTCGGTCTTCAGGGGATATCAGCGCCTTGCGTTCGTCATCGTCCACGGACTGGCGAATAGAGTTTGGGGGAAGCTTGGGCTCGGAGAATTCCGGCTTCATGGTAAGGAAATGAATCGTAGGGCTGGGTCGTGCAATTGGTATGAACGGACAGACGAGGAAAACGCCCCGCCTGCAGGTGCACTCAAGACGGGTGAGACACGTGTTGGAGGTGAGGGCAGGGACGAGGCGTGGAGGGGAGTGTGGCCAGCGACAGTGAAAGGGCCGCTGTGCTCGACTCTGGGCCAATCCCGCCACGAGCATTCACCCTATTTGTCTCTAATTACGTAACGTAACCCGAGTTCCCCTTGGGCCCTTGGCGGCCACCGACAGCGCATGTTGAAAGCTGGCCACAACCTCACCTATGTCCTCTTGCAGAATTGAAGTGCACTCATTTCATCGATGACTTGCTCTGAGTCTCCCTCCTAAGGATCACCTTGCCGGTTGGATCGGCTCGCTCTGTCTCGTGGTGCTGGCACTGCATTTTGCACGACTTGCTTGACCTCCGCGCCAGCGAGGTTGATGATGGTTTTTGCAACGACAGGCCAATTTCAGGCCCTTGCGAGTCTAGGCAAGCCTCCGGAGTCAGGTACAGATCACCAGTACTCAAGCTCAAGCCTTCATAAGGACAGTGAGTGCTGTAACTGCAGCTCCCATCATGCTGATTGTAAGCAAATCAGGACATAGCTGAGCTCGCATCGTTCTTGCGCAGCGATGAATCGTCCCAGCTGTCATCGTCCGCCGATGGCTCCCTGAGTACACAAGTATAATAAGTATCCCCCATCATAAGTATGCCATAGGATCCGGAAATCGTTTGCTCCTTCCCCCAGGCAGCATACCTTCTTGGCAGACCACAATACGACGATAAACATGTCTAATTCTACCTCCTCCTCAAAGTCCAACTTTCTTCCCGCCTATCCCCTCGTCCCAGGACAAGACATCAATGCAACGTTTGGCGCAATCCTCATTGGCACAACTATCTCACTAGTGCGGGCCACTCATCCTACTTACAGCATCATCATATCATCTGAGACTCGTCCCGTTACAGAATCTACGCCTTTTCGCTGGTCCAGGCCGGTCAGTACTTCAGATTATACCGCACCGACACCCGTTTTGTTAGGGTTATTGTCTGCGCTACACAGTGAGCATTGTTGTTCCCTCTTCTCGATTTCCAGCAGGGTTCTGAGCTGTCTCGACTTGGTTCACACGGGGCTAACCATCCACACATGGTACGCCCTTCCCCTTCATTACCACACATCCTCTCATATTTCTCCATGAATCCGTTGCACTAGCTGCTGGAATCTTGTCGCATCCCACTCCGACGTGGAGGGCCTCTTCCGTAGTCCCTGGTAAGGTAGCCGTATCCGACGCCCGCAATGACTGACGCTGATGGATGCAGCAACCCAGGTCCTTCCAGTCATTCAACTTTGTTAGCGTAAGCATCAAAAACCCGACATGCTCGATCTCCCTTTTTTCAATTTTCTGAGACAACGCAACCGGTATAGGTGGTTCTCGTGCTCGTATGCCAACTGTCAGATCATAAGATCTCGCTTCACCCACCCATTATGCATTACTGACTTTGGTTTCACCAGTTTCTATGCCCGTCGGGTGTACCGAGTCTGTAAGAATATCCCTCTTCAGAAACCTCTTCGCTTCTTATATTTCTTTAGTGGACCCCAGATTTCAATGGGTTACATTGCTGGCGGTCAGTCTGTTCATCAAACCGTCGTCCTACAGCTCCCATTGCTCATTTTGTGGTACGACAGTATATGTCTTCTCCATGCTCACAGCGTACGTACACTCTTTGTTGCCGCTTGACAGTTACGGGTATTCAGTCGCAGCTAAACTAACCGCACCTCCAGGATCAAGTCCCGCAAAACATTTTCCATGCGGATGATGGAGGACGTCGCCCTGGGACCCGCGTTCACCACAAGCGCAAACCGGACCCGTCAACTGGGGGTACGTTTTATGCATCAAAGGCTCTCCGCCCTTCCGCTGGATTTCGCTCACGATCTACACGGTCTGCCTCCTCGTACTACCCCAGATCCGACTGTCAGTCAGCGAACCAGCGTCGGTCGTCGAGTTTTCGCCGGTCCCGGTATTGGCTTTCAACATCCACACGTCAAGATTCGTCACCACGGATGACTCCAAGCCTAGCTCCTCAGCCGCCACCGCATCCGACTCCACAGTGCATGCACAATAATAGTATAGTAGGTACCGTAAGAGCTGTTCCGAACCTGTGCTTCGCTTCCGCCGCTTCGCACAACGGTCAGTGGCACCACCTAGGGGCAGAGGCAACATGCCCTTTCGTCCGTTCCGAACCTTCTGACTCTATTTGCACCACTACTCCTGTTCGATGGCAAACTATGGCTGTCTCGTCGGATATCCCCGCTGACATGATGTATAACTTATTTCCCCCTGGCAAACGTGTTCTCCCCCCTACACAACATATCGTACTAGTGTAAGCCAACATCTATTCCCATCTTCCCTCCTTCGGAGTCCTTCCACATTAGGGCTGCAGTGCAGAGGCGCCCATCGCCCACATCCCCTGTCGACAACGCTGGCTGACTTTTGTATCTGGCCTAGACTACGCTTAGGATACTTTTCTTTAACCCGACTCGGTCGACTACCTTCATAAGCAGTGGGTACAGTTCCCCTTTCCATGGCTTCTCATGCTCAATGCCTCCTGTCCCTGTGCTCTCTTCTAGTGAGTGTTGCATCCGCTTTCACCGCTATATGCGTTAGCGAATCATTCAAGGCGGGGCCTGGGGCACCGAGTCGATTCAATGCCGAGGAATTCGCGGCTTCTCTGTCCCCTTTGCAGCCATCTCCACTCTCCCAAGATGAGATCTGCTGCTTCTTTGCAGGTCTGCCCTCCAGGCCTCTCCTCATCGCTCGCACTGGTGCCCCGTGGAAGCCGATTCCCAGAGGCAATTGGCAGTACCCACACGCCAGAGAGCTTCGACCGGTCGGTAAACACCCCATCGCCGCCCCTGGAGTGTGGGAGAACCAAGTAGGGCCCCCCTTCCTCAAGGTGCTAGACGAGGAGAACGTGCAGTGGAACACTATCGATGTGCACCGCATCCACTACATCGAGTTCGACCACGAGGCGCCTTTCCCTGTCGTCGTCTGCATCGGCGTGAAGTTCGGTACCCTTTCCGGAGGAGACGGGGCGGGCGTGGCCAAGCGGTGCCAGGAGATTCTCGACGGCTTCGGCCTCGGTGACGTGGAGGTCGCCATCAAGACGTCGGAGCGCTTCCAGTGTGCCGCTCCCCCGTTCGAAAAGCCCGCTCAATGGCCCTTCCTGGACAAAAGCCCCATGGCCAGGTTCCACATGCCGTTCACCTCCAGCGTCGGGTTCCCCCTCTCGAGCGTGGCCCGTCCCGACGTCGAGGGGAGCGGCGGGTTCTTCTTCACCAACGGGGAGGACACGTCCAAGGTCTTCCTTCTCACCGCCCGCCATGCCGTCATCGACACAGCCACTCGCGATAATAACGTCGTCTACGACCACAAGTCCGGCGGCGAGAGGCCACTCCGCCAGGACGTGACCTTGTTTAACGATAGGGGCATCCTCGAGTATTTTAGGTCTATCCGGGCCCAGCTCGGGTCCAAGGCCCACCTTGCGGCCATCTGCCAGCGTTGGATCGATGAGGATCAGGTCGAGCACGACAACGCGCAGGGCCCGGACGAGCGGGAAAAGGCAGCCAAAGAGCTTGAAGCGCACCGGCGCATGCTCGAGGAGGCGCAAGCCCCCATCAAGAGGCTCGAAGAGTTCTACGCCGACACGGCGAAGCTCTATCTCTCCGACGTTGGCCGCACGCTCGGCTTCCTCAGCTACTCGCCGCCCCTCCGCTTCTTCCTCGGCGCGCACAAGTACACGGAGGACGTCGCCGTCATCGAGGTCGACGCCGCCAAGATCGACTCCCGCACGTTCCGCCCCAACGTCCTGGACATGGGCTCCGAGCTCAAGATGTCGGACCTGATTGACATGCTGGATCCGCGCGGGGTGAGGCACCGCGAGGACCCGTCTCCCCTGCAGTTGCCGGCGGATGTCCTCCTCCGGCTCCGCGAGATCATCCCCGACGCCGAGCTGCGCGGGCCTAAGCAGAAGGACTTCAACGGCGACCCGTGCACTATGGTCCTCAAGCGCGGCAAGGCGTCCGGTCTCACCGCCGGCCGCCTCAACAATGTGCCCTCGTACACGAGGACCTGCTGGGAGGACGGCACGTCCGACGTCTCGATGGAGTGGCCCGTCTTCGGCTACCGCTACAACAAGCTCAAGAACCCCGTCGCGTTCTCGGAGCCGGGCGATTCTGGCGCGGTCGTCGTCGACGGCCAGGGCCGTATCGCCGGGATCATCACCGGCGGCGCTGGGTTTGTGCACCCCACCCTGGACCCCACGGACACGCCCACGGCGCATGTCACTTACATCACTGCGGCCGACTTCATTCGCGACCAGATGCGCACTCGCGGCATTGACATGAACGTCAACTTCACCCTCCCGGTCGATTAGGTGTCCTCGGGCTCTTGCGTTCTTCCCGTCCGAGTCCCACGTCTGCTGCTTGTTCGCATCCCGTCTCCCTTTTCGTGTAAGTGGAAACACGACATAGTTGTTGCCATTGGAAGTTTCATTGCCTAGCGCGCCGTAATCTCTTTTGCCACGCGCACGCTAGTCACTCCGTCGAGGAGGCAAGAAGGACTAAGACATATTCCGCGTTGTGGGCGCAACAGTCGATCCGTGTCAAAGGATATACTTGAGCGCAAGGATGCAATATATTTATATTATAACGGACCGTGGACATTGGGAAGGAACACACAACGTTGCAAAGGGAAGTTCGAGCCTATTATGCCTCCACAGTGGCCTCGAATGTGAGCTTGCGTCCAGTGGCTGAGACGTCAAACGCGCGGCGTCCGACCGGGCGCCACGCCTCGTCGTCCGGGGACGCGAACACCTCGTAGACCAGAGAAACGGAGATGGTGGTACGACAAGGCTGAGAGGCGAGGCGAGGCGAATCTGTGGCATGGGCAGGCGTGGTGGGTACGGCCGCTCGGCCCGAACGACGGGCCGAGGCAGTGTGGACAGGTCGAGGAGGCGAACAGGCAGAGGCGAGATTTCCAAGGGTCTCGGGGAGAGAACCGGCAGCACGAGACACGGGGGGTGGCGTGCATACCCCCGACGCATCGTCACTCTTGGTGGGCGTGCCGTCTGACCAAGAGTGAGAGCTGGCTGGTGGACGGCCGCTGGGAGCGGAGGAGGCGTCATCCATCTCGACGTCAATGATCGCATTGGTCCCCTTTGCATGCTCCCCGCCTAGGAGCGGTGTGTTCGAAGACGGTGTGCCAAAGAGGGTGGAAGAGCGATATGGAGCAATAGCAGTCAAGATTCGGAAATCGTCTTCCCCAAGAAATGAAACCTGCATCGGCTTATCCACCAACGTGAGTCTTCCCACTCCCCGGACAAGATCATCCAGCTCGGAAGACGTCACAGGAAGCACGGGCGACGGACAGTTCAAGCGTATGGTCTGAACGAGGCGAGGTCAGGTATGAACTGCCAGTGGCGAGCAGAGCTCACCTTCTGGCTCTGCTTCTTTCTCTGGGAACTTTGGACAACCTCCCTGTGCAGTGTCCTGAAGGCCTTCGAGCCGGACTGGAGCCCACAGTCGATGAGAAGCTATCAATAACAGAGCAGAGCAAATCGCTGACCTTGTATGGGGAGCCAAATACCATGACAGGTGCTCGGAATGGCTTGACCTCACCGAGGGCAGAAGCGGTACCCACGATGGTGTCATTCGTGGGATCGGGCGAATCGGGTATCTCTAGACGGGCTACAGCAGTGAGCAAACGCATGTGAGGCGGGATCGCGCTCGCAGGTGCCTTGCAGTAAAAATTAGCTGAGGATTCAAAAAAGTCAATACAGAACTTGCACAGGGACCGACGCCGTTTCATACCCATGATGCTGTAGAAGGGCGCAACTCAATATCCAAAGAAAGTCGTCCGCAAGATGTGAAAACGCAGGCTCTGGAACTACAGAGGAAACACATTGGCGGCTGGACTGTTTAGTGAGGTTAACAGATGGCTCGGGTGCTGATCGGGACCACTGCAAGGTTGACTACGCCCTCTCGCTTTGCTTTGTGCATGCCGAAGCGACTAGCCTCGAGGGCAGTCCATTACTAGTTTAATAATATCAACGTGAACCACGCTAGAGTATTCCTGCATGCGGTCGGTTACTTCGAGTACACGCATGGAACGAGACAATATTAATACTCACCTACAACCCCAAAAGAATAAGTGCAGACATCGTACAAACGACAGCCGCTAGAACTGAACTGAAACTACGTTTTCCAGCCCTGCAATCGCCATTATTCCGAGTGGTGGTGGTTGTGGTGGGGGCGGTGAAGCTGGAAGTATCGGAAGAGTCGCTGCTGCTACTGGATGAAGTTGGGGATGCGGGAATCGTCCCGACAACGCTCGTGCGGGTGATCGTGGCCGAGGGCACACCTCCCGACGTGGAGAGGTTGGAAGGAAACACGCTCGTGGTGCTGATGGCGTGGAAGTTTGAATCAAAGATTTGGAATATGGCACTCAGATTGTTCTCATCGCCGAGCACTGGCGTGGACGAGTTATGAACAGTGGCACCAATGCGAGAGGAAACAACGCACATGCAACCACATAGCGCTGACCTCCGGGTAGGTTGAGTGGACAGCGAACGTTCACTTGCCCGTCCTCCAGCGGGACGTTGGTCGCCAATGGTTGATCTATAGCGACGAGATACTGAATGTCTGAACTTCTGTAACGGCGAAGTGTCGAGCTACACACCTTTCCAAAGAAAGTTGGACCCATTCGTGTTGAGATACCCTAGTAGGACCGTCCCGTTCTGACCCGAGAGATCCAACCCTTGAGCCAACCTGGGATGATACATGTTCACATGAGACAAGCAGATCTGCTTAACTACACGTACCATTGGACGGTTTCTACCTGGCCAACATTCCACGCTGTTTGTGAGGTTGGTTGAAGGATGGTTGGCGAAACGACACGAGGAGCATGGACCGACAGCGCGTGAGCTGTTGCGAGGAAGAAGAGCCAAGTATGAGGAGTGATGACGACCATGGCCTCTTGGACGATCGCAAGCCCCACGTTGAACAGGTCGGCAGAGGTGTGAGGAGAGAATACAGGCGATGCATGTCGAGGGCGATGTTGTTTTCAAATGGAGGTAGACGGGAGACGCTGATGGTGACAAGGGGCAAGACTGAGGCAAAGGACCGCGCCATATATTCATGAGCGTCTATGAGGGGATTTCCAGTCCCCGGCGAATCACCATGCTCTTGTCCCTGTGCTCTACTTGACTCCCTGCTTGTCCTCCAATGATTTATATCTTAGGCGGTGCTGCTTCCGGGGGCGTACAAGCCAACGCAAGTTCAGCCCAGCAGCTAGCCATCAGATGCTTGTGTCAACCTCGACCTCGCAGCGGCTCTCTGCCAGCTCCCCGCAGATATCTTGCACTTCCGAAAGTCCCTTTAGACATGTTTGAAGGCATCACTTTATTCTCAGCCCCATCAAAGCCTATCAAGCGTATATGAAGCATCAGCAGCATATAGACATGCCTATCTTTGCTTGACTTCGGCAGAAGTTCGATAACAGAAGGAGACAGGCCCGCCTGATCAAGGTCCGCGCGCTTCCCAGTACTTATAGGCCTCGTACCTGCCTGCCCCTCCCGCCCTCGTCTTCGTCCTCGACGACTGTGCTGACCACAACCTCTACGACTTCGGTCGCCCCCCGCGGTGTGAACGGCCCCGACAGTGCGACTCCCGCCCTCGGATCCCAGGCACAAGACCCCCGCTCTCCACACCGTTCCCTCCACCCGCGGTCCTCCTTCCTTGGGCTAGCTTTTACTGAGGCCCCCACGCCCACGCCTGCCATGTCCCTGCTCTCAATCATCATGCAAACGGTCTTCCTCTTGCTCGCTCTCGTCGTCTCCGCTCTCGGAAAGCCGCTCGCCTTTCGCCCCCGCGATGCGATATCACCACCGATCACGAACCCGACGGCGAGTACAGTATGGAAAGCGGGCGATACGCAGACCGTAGTCTGGTGAGTCTTCCAGTACCGTGGCTGAGCGACAATGCAGCCCCGCACCGCGTCTGTTGCGATGTTGAACTTATTCGACAGGGATCTGTCGGGGTTGAACGGTGCGCAGCCGTCGAATCCCATAGGCCAGATCCTCCTCGGAACTTTTATTAACGGCGAGGAGCACCTTATGGTCGGTGCGTCGTCCGCATGCTCCTTTTGTTCCACTCCGCGCGCCTTCCTCACGCTTCACGCCCCTCCGTCTCCCCCCTTGCCCCCACCGCAGAATCGCCGATCGCGTCCGGGTTCAACATCCTCGACGGGAACGTCACCCTGACCGTCCCCACTGTCACAACCGGAAGCGACTACATCGTCTGCCGTACGTACTGAATCCCGATCGTCATCGTCCTTCGCGCAGATCCTGCGCAGGAACCACAGAAGCTCATTCTCTTCTTTCTTCTCCCCCCTCCTACCCCTACACCCTACACCCTCTGCCCCCGCAGTGTTCGGCACGTCCGGGGACATCAGCGCCCCCTTCACAATCATCGGCACCGACGCGTCCGCGTCCGCCTCCACGCAACTCAACGCCGCGTCGAGCTCCAACACACTGCCCCCGCACGAGACGACTGACCCTCCCTCGACGACGATCAGCCTTCCCCACGGCGTCCCGGTCACGGGAGATCCCTCCACCAGCGCGCCCACGACCACCGCGTCCGTATCTGTCCCCTCCAGCGTTGTCCCCCTGTCGAGCACGCCTGCTGTTTCGTCCACCGCAACCTCGCCCGCTGCCTCGTCAACAGGTACGCTCGCGTCTTCGACTGGCGCAAGTACAGGTACGGGCACGGGCACCGCGACCGCGGCCGCGAGCAGCGGCACCGGGAACTCGGGTGCGCGGATGGCCGTGGCAAACGTTCCCTTGTGGAGCGCCGCGGTGTCGGGCGCGCTGGCTCTCTTCGCCCTGCTGTAAGCTACCTAGCTCTAAGTAGTTTTGGATTACCGACCGCAACGAACTTTCGATAATGTCTCCCCCTCCGATGTGCTTGCGGACTGTATATTAGCTTGTATAAGTAGCTACGAGACCGAACACGACTAACGCCTTCTCACGTCTCCCAAGCTCCGCTGCTTGAGCCTCACCTCCCCATGCGGAAGCGACTCGGACTTCCCCTCCTGCTACTTCAGTCCGCAGCCAGATCCCACCCCGCTACCCAGGATCACACGCACACCGAACGAGTTTCGAATGCGCGAGCAAGCCAAAATCGATACAATTGCCAGTCATGGTGCAAACACCGCGACACACTATAAACAACCGCGACGGCCTACGGAAACGCGCCAACACGACGACGTCGACAATCCAAACAGGAATCCGAATCCGCGTGTGCCGCCAGCTCGCTCTCGCGCTGCTACTGCTGGGTATAAGTCGTCGTCGACGACTCTCTTCCTCTTCCGCCACGACCACGTATTTAAGCAACAGACACCGCAAAACGCCCATCCACGCAAGCCCGAGGCGTCGGGCGCTCCGCACCTCTCTGTCGCGCGAGCGAACGCAGCATGGGCCTCTTGCCCAGATACAACGACAACCAACGTCCCTACTGTCTATCGGTCCTCCCCTTCTCGGCCGGCCGCCCACACCGTCGCGGGCGAACCGGTGGCGCTATGCGCTCTTCAATGCGGCGCGATCCCTTTAGACCGCCGCCCTGTCCGCGTCTTCTCCGCCCCGCGAGGGCCGTGAACCTTCGGGGCAGGCTTGACGAAGAGGTCGCCGCCGCCGCCTTCGACGTCATCAAGGCTGACTATCGCAGGCCTAGTCGGGACAACGCTTCTTTGATGCGGGCTTCGAACGCCATCGTCGGATTGCCGAGGCGCACTACATCAAGAGCCTTCATGAATACTTCCGGGCCGAATCGTTGGGCGGCCGGAATTGCGGAGCACAAGAATTGCGCCGTGTCCTCGTCTAGAGAGGCGGGGCAGAGATCGTCGGGTGGGAGGAGATGAAAGAGAGAGGATAAGATGAGATGGGTGGACAAGCAATGAAGAGGTTAGCGACATGCGGTGAGGGGGAGATGGACATACCACTGGGCTCGACCGTGGATAGCCTGGAGAGGTGAACGTTCTCGCAATCCCTGTCTCTACATTCCCCGCCTATATCATACTGACAAACTCGGCCTTGAGGATCTGATAGATATTTCAGCACCGCGATTTGCTTGAGCGGCTTCAGATCAATGTCGGCGACGGAATGCGCGTGAATGAACGACCCAGCTACAGGCGCAGATGAAGGCAAAGAAGCAGAGTCTTGACGTGAGTGTGCACGCAGGAGAGGATGGCTGTCAAGGAGGGAACGGTAAGTCACGAAAACCGGTCTCTCATCAGGCATTGGTTCGTCGTCGGTGTTGTCATTGACATCGACCTATAGCAAGAGTCGTCAGCAATAGCACACATGCGATCGTCTCCTTTGCGAAGATTCCACAAATGAATACGTACCTGAGCCGACGTCTCTGGATATGATCCAATGACGTCGACTTCTGCGCTCTCACTTTGTTCGCCGCTGTCATCAGACTCGACAACCTGTAAATGAAATGAAAGGAAAGCGAAGAATGAACAGCAGGAAAAGACGCATCAACGGCGAGCAGCGGCAGATGAATGAGAAGGAATGAAAATGCCAAAAAGGACAACAGTTAAGCATGGATTCGAATGGCCGCTAAAGGCGCGGCATGAAAAGAAAAGATCCTTGCCGCTTGCTCTTGCTGTGCTTCATCTGTCAAAACTGCAAACATATCACCACACAGCAACGAAAGTGAGGAAAGAGCGACGTTACCGAGCATGCCCACAGTGGCATGAGCGTAGGAAGATAGATAAAGCGACGTTTGTGAAGTGAGCGAGTTGAGGGTGGTGCGAGAGGGATGAGTGATGAGGATGCCAGCGTCGCCAAAGAAGTTAGTATGCCCGAGGACTTACCTTTGTCACCTGTTGCTGGATGCTCCAGCGCCTTCGACACGACTTCTGCAGGGCATGCGTGTCAGACAGGGACAGAACAAGCACAAACGAAACAGGAGGACCAATTGGCGTAGGCGGGGCACTCGCAGACTCCTCGTCAAGAAGTTGTACAGTTCCGTCCCGGGGGGTTTCTGCGGTCATATGTCAGTACGACAGATCATGAAGTGCGTTGCAGAATGTATATAGGCTCACCTCGGGAAAGAAGGTCGTTCAAGACTGTGCGCTCATCTTGACTCTGGCTACCTCGCCCATTTGAGGGAACCTCTGGCGTGGACGAAGAGCTGCTTCGCGACGGGTCGAGAGACCGAGCTGAAGCAGAATCCTCTTCCTCTTGCTTGATGGCAATAGACCCATACGTAGGTACGTCCAAGGACACATTCCCGCGGGACGCCTATCGGACAATCAACCGGTGCCAACGACCAGTAGGAATAAACACCACAACTCACCAGTGCAAGCTTCTTCAGCCGACTCTCCTCACGCTGAGCGATTAGCTCGCGCATCCGACGAATCTGCTCCTCCTTCTCCAACAACGCTGCAGGAGTCACAAGCGGCGTTGTTAGGGTGTTGACTCGCGGTGACGGTGCAACGGCTGGCCGGGGAGTGACCGCTTTCGGATCATGCGATTCTGCTCTGGACGGGATGTCCTGCGGAGGAGCTTCGTCCGCCTCTTCCTCAGAATCGCTAAGGTCAATAATGCATCGCCGCTGAGTGATGCCAGCGAACCCAGTTGTCCTCCGTCGAACAAGCGGGCGATAGTTGTCGATCCGGACTTGAGATCGAGAAGGCCCAGGATCCATGTCGAAGTCCATAGCTAATGGGCGCTTAATGGATTTGCGGCTGCTACCCGAGGCGGTGTCGTCCCAAGATGAACGCGTTTGGAATAAACCTGGAACCACGTCCACGCCATCGTCGTTGCTGTACAAGAGGGTACCATTGATATCGTTGGCGGTCGGAGGAGGTACTGAAGCAGGGCGACCTGACACTGCGGAGACGACCGAAGTTAGCGACGCAGGAGATTTCGGAGAGAGCACGTTCGATGCTGAAGGCAATCTAGTCGCCGGTACAGGGCGAGTAAGTGGCATGTAATCGGTTGTGAGACCTCCGGATAAACCAGGTATCTCGTCGTCCACGTCCATGGCGTCAACAGAGAACATCCTTGATGGTGGCGGCTTGGCAGCAGGTGTCGAGGGCGAAGTGCCATTCATCGAAGACGATCCAACAGGGCCGATGCTGTTCAAAAAATCGTCTACAGTCTTGGACGGGACAGATTGACTTGCGCTACTGCTTGAGACGGAAGGTCCTGGGGAAAGGGGTGAGACGCGGGAGGTTGACTTCTGAGGTCGTATCTTCCGAGATGCCAGAACCGCCTTGCGTGCCAGCAACTCTGCCTTGCGTTGTTGCTCCATATCGGAGAGACTGGGAGTTGAGTCATTTCCGTTGCTGGTGCTGGGCACGAAAGGTGGCGCAGTAGCTGATAAAGACGACGTATTGTCGGTCTGTTGCAGTCGTGGCGGAATATTGTTATGTTCTACGCTGTTGGTAGCGGCGAAGGGAGGCATGTATGGCATCAAGCCCGTCACATCGAGGTTCTTTGGAAGGCGTAGGTTGAGTTCCACGAAAACGTAAAAGATGATCTCTCGACTGAGGCCACTATCAACGAGATAGTCCGGAGGTACACCCCACCCGAGCAGATCCAAGATAGTATCCTTTGCCAGATCGTACTGTGCTTGGGTTACTAGAACCGACGATCACCATTAGATCTCACCCCATCCGATGATGGCAAATGGACATACAAGTCAAACCTGGACGAATATGATTTTCATCGAGAGCGGTTTGCAGCGCAGGGTATTCTGGTGGGAAGACGAGTGTGCGGGGAACAGCAAAGCTGAGAGAGGGAGACATGGGCTCGATCTTAGGCTTCAACGGTGGCGGAGGCATGAGGGCAACCGCCTTGTTCTCTGCAACCTTTGGGGAGTTGGGTTGGGATTTGCCCTTCGGTGTTGGCGGAGCGGTCTCGGAGTCACTGATCTCGCCTTCCTCTCGAACCTGATCGTGATCGACATTCATCGGCTCCTGCTCCGGGATGACATCCTGAGCTGAGTGGACTGACGGCGCAGTTGATTTGGAGGGTTGACCACCCGATGGTTCTTCCGAACCATAATCGAGCTCGACGGACGCGGGCGGAGGAACAAAAGGACGAGGGAAATGAGGTGCATCGGAAGAAGAGGTGAGTTTGCGTCTCTTGGATTTGAGGGTGAGCAACGCTGCTGCCCTGAGCGATGCGGCAGCGTCTTCAGAAGGAAGAGCACCAGAGGCGGCGTTAGGGGTCACTTGCGAGGCTTGCTCGACAAGATTGGGCCCAGACATAGTACAAGGAGAGCGGTTTACACCGCAAAACCAAGAAACAAGAGCACGGACACGGAGGGAGAACGGGAGGAGAGGGTGGATCATGTACGAGCGATAAGTTGCCAGTTCTGGTCGGGGAAGCAAGCCTCAGTTTCCTCACGCACAGACCACCTCGTCCAGCGCTTACGAGTACTGCCTTCCTCCGAATACAGATAAGTTACAGCACCAGCACACTTCTGCTGAACAGCATCTGGTCTCCACCTTTCCCATTACGTCGATGCCAAGTATCCATTGTTGGGTGTGCACAAAGGAAGGACCTCCGCGAGGAAGCCGAACATCGAAGCGCCCGAGGGGTTGGAACCTCTACCGTCTACGGTCACTATGTAAATACGCCGGCGCAAGTGAGGGTTGCGCGCTGCACTGGCATCCTATCCGTCTTCTGAAATTTCTGACGCTAGCCAATGGGAAAATACTATGCGACAACAGGTAGCACCATCCAAGTGCCCTGAACTGTCGGAAAACTACATTGAAAGCTAAAATACTCGTCTCTTCTACCCAGATTATGTCAGTTCAAATTGGGCCCATCCATCGCTTTAATTACGAGTGGGAGGATGCCTATAGCCCCATCCGTTAGAGACACAAAAGAAGGGCTCATTGGGAGCTTGCTCACCTCCTGTGGGAAGCGGGTAGAGGGGTCGTCCCATCGCCTTCAAGAACCCGTTGATTATTCCACTATGGGCTGAGATACAGATATCTGATCACAGCCATTCAGCGTTCGTGATGCTTAGAATGAGGAGCAGGAACACATACAGGTCTCATTGTCAGCCGTAAAAATCCGGTCCAGGACCGCTCGCGCGCGCTGCGCGACATGCTTCTTCGTCTCCCGTTCGTCTACTTTCCAGAGCACGTCTCCCTCCTCGAATCCCTCCTCAAAGGCGTAAACAGGAGGTGGGAACTTATCAGCTATGATCGTCCTTGTCGAACGCATATCGCATGTATGTTCTCCATTCTCCTCACGCAGGTCCTGCATCGTAATCTCGCTTCAGTGCCTTCTTCAGTTTACCCCAATTTAGCTGCTAACCTCGAGAATCGTAATGGACAAAGATTTCCCTTCGAGGAAATCAGCACCCTCAAATGTTTCCTGGAAGGTGCGAAGTGCGCGTTGAAATGGGCTTCCATAGTGCTTCTCGGGCAGAGGAATGCCGTGTGCACGTTCGGTCTTCCATGCTTCCCTCGCAGCCTTGGCTTGTTGGATACCGACCTCGGTCAACGCAGGGTCTGGTCCCCAAGTCAACTCGTCGTCTCCGTTGAGCTTAGACCAATATCTATGCACGATTTATATCAGCAAGGATCGCTCTTAAGATCCAGGGACAAGGAAATAAGTACTAACTCGTCCCAAAGCTATGACAAAGCGCCGTTAGTGCCGAATTGAACCGTGCATCACAAGCCTACCTTCGTGCCATATTTTGCTTCTCCGACATTATCTGCGATCTGTCAGAGAGGTGGACGTGCGCGTGTGCATCGGAAGGTACTCACGGACGCCCTGGCCGTGGCGGGACAGATAAAACACCTTGTATTTTGTCCCTGGAGGACCTGCTGCATTCATCTCGTCGATACGTGCTCGGAACGTCTTCCATCGGTGTGGTGAGTCATCCACGAGCCCAAATCGTGGCGGAAGCTATGGCGAAATTCCATGTCAGTCGGCTCGAGTTGTGGCAGAGTCATCGTCTCACCGCTCCTATGGCTGCGCCATCCGCCATTGGATCGTCTTGAGAGAAGAAGCCTGTCACGATCTAGCCAAGTTTGGCATCACTTAGATAGGATCATAACCACTCGTCTTGTCGGAACAGTAGGATTCTGGGAACTTACGGAATAATCTCGTGGAGGGTGTTCCATAGTAATCCGACGTATCTGGGGAGGTGATAAGCGGTAGAAAGAGAGTACCAGGATCGATAAAATGAAGAAGTAAAGGAAACGTAGACGACACTTGCGAAAGACGTCCAAGCAGTCAACCCCCATCGATAGCGGACATACGCGCCTGTGTGGCGGCAGTGCAGCGCGCGTTACTGCCTCCACTGGCACCTCCCAGTGCGAGGCCAACCAACGTCTCGCGGCAGAAGCCACATACCATGCTAGCCCAGACCCAACCATTCCCACGCATATAGCGATGAATTAACAACGATTTCAGTCTCCCTAGCAGAGACGGACGACTATAGCTAACATTACATGGACTGAGGACATTTTACGTTCCCTGATGAGCACCTCTCCCAGTCGCGAAAGACTCCAAAACAAGAGTGAATGTGGGGCGCGAGGACGCCAGCGCCGGCATCCTAAAAGCAGCCAACGAAAGGCCAAGCGATTCGAAGCATAGAATGAAGATGGCAAGAAGACGGTGTAGCGAACGGGTGCCTAGCACGACGCCCAACCCACCGCCAGGCCGCGACCCAGGTCAGCCGACTTCCAGCGTTTAGTCGAGGTCCCAAGACACGGTGAGCCCGCTAGTGTCCGTGGTGCCAAGGTTCTGGAACACCGCGTTGCTCAGCTCTGCAGGACGCATGCAAGCACAGGCCGATCAGCAAAACGGCGCAGAAAGCCTAAGCGAACGCAGACCACGCACCGATGTCCCCAGTCGCGCAAGACGCACACTCGTCCTCCACAGTCGCGGTCGTCTTCTCCCCAGTAGCCGGGTTCGTGATTGTCAGCGTCTAAGTAGCGGGCACAAACGAGTCTCAGTCAGCGAATGAATGGATCTCAAAGGCATGAGGCACGCCAAGACGAGACCAATTCGGACCGACCTTGCCACAGAACTCCCCATTGCCGAAGAGAGCAGCCGGGATGGCGACAACGCTATCGGTGGCCGCGTTTGTCTTGCCGCACGCACCCGTGCCAGGGGTGAAGATGGCCGCGCTTCCTGAGCCGCTAGTGGCAGCGCCGTTGCTGTTCGAGCCAGAGCCGCTGGTAGGGGCGGTAGCCACGTTGGTAGGGGTCGGGGAAGGGGCGGCGGGCGTCGCAGCTCCGTTATCGGGAGCGCCAGCGGCGCCGTTCGCTGGGGTACCAGTAGCCCCGTTGGCCGGACCAGCAGCATCACCTGCAGGAGCGTTACCACCGTTGGCGGGGGCCCGAGGGCGGTTGGGACGGGCCGCAGCGTTGTTGTTCGGGCCGGGAGCGTTGTTGTTATTGTTGTTGTTGGTCGGCGGCGGGGTGTTGTTAGCGGGAGGTGGGGTGGTGGTGTTCGGGGGAGGAGCCGCTTGGTTAGCAGGAGGCGCAGTGGTGCGGTTGGGGTCGGCGGGCGCAACGGCGTTGTTGGCGGGAGCGTTAGCGCCGTTAGCCTGGGCTGCTGCACCACCTCGGACGGCCCGAACACGGTGGGGGCGCGGCGGAGCGTTGTTGGGTCGGCCGGCGTTGTTGTTCTTGTTGGGAGGAGGTGCCTGCTGAGCAGGACGCGCAGCGGCGTTGTTGGCGGGGCCAGCAGCCCCGTTAGGGGGAGGACGCGCAATGGGCAGGGCGAACGCGGTCGCGCTCAAGACCAAGAGGATGAAGGAGGAAGAGAACAACATGTTGATCGAAGAGGAAGAGTTGAAGTGAAACGATGACCTGCACCAAGGGTTTGGAGTACGAAAAGTTGCGTATGAGATGAAGAACGAACTGGATGAGTGTGCTGAAGAATCTGCCGACCACACCCACTGGTCTTTTATACCCGCATCGACATACCTGGTCGCCATACTATACGGCATCTGAGCTTCTCTGGGACTCGCTGGCTCTCGGTAGCCGACGCTAGCAAGTACTGTGTAACTAGAGAGACTTGGGCCGACGTGCGGGGTACGACGGCGCGCGCAGCCCCGCAGCCGCCGGAAGCACAGACTTTTGTCAATTCCGGGCTGGACCACACGAACGAAGACTGCGGCGGCAGGACATACCGGGCTTTAACTAGAGTCACGATGGAACGGGAGCGAGCTTCTTGAACGCTGACCCCTGCTGTGCAGACAGTTGGATGGTCGAGGACATGACCGCTGATACAGAGTCCCGGTCGTAAGCTCTCAAGGACTCAAATTTGCTTGAGAAGGCCGGACCGAGAGTCGGATGCGACGGTTCAACATTCCGACAAGGCTTAAGATCGAAGCATAAGTCTCGACGGGCTGTTGCTTTCGTTACCGCGGCAAGCTTCAGGCGGACCCTTGGGCTACCTCTGGCCCCAACAGTCAGAATAGTCCCTGCCATGATATTTTCGATATTTTCCTTGGTGTAGGCTGCATCAGTCCAGGAATTCGTGCGGATATCTTTACTGACCTATTCTTCGTACTCAAAGGAGGCAACATAGCTTCGCATGTACTCCAGATGAGCGTAGACTTGTGGTTTGGAAGGGAGCAAGAAGACCGAGGTTAGGCGCTTCCGCTCGAACGGACACCGCCACTGCGCGCCAGCTCCGTTTTTACCCGCGTGCACCGGCCATCGAAACGAATCCCACCCGCAGCCGTATCGTCGCCCTCATATAGTATTCCATCCACATTCCAAGTCCACCAGAGAGTGAGCCCGGGCAGTCTCTTGTTGGAAAGCGCAGCTCGCAGTGGGGTCTGATGACACGGAAGTACGCGATGAGGGGGCGTCGCAGAGCAGCTTCGAGCGAATTCTAGAAACCATCGATGGACACCTGCGGCAGTGGCAATACATCCTTTCACGCTCACGAGTCTTCCTCCAAAGTGCACTGCAGCAGCATCCAACCCCACACCTCTCCACCTCCTCCCGCCCACCCCCTCTGCTGCACACCATGCCACTCAACTACTCCAAGTGGGACAAGCTAGAGGTCCGTCTCTCCGTGTTCGACGCGTAGTTGGCACTGACATCATGCCCCGCGAGCAGCTCTCGGACGATTCCGATATCGAGGGGCATCCGAATGTGGACAAGCGATCGCTCATCCGGTGCGCATACACCCCGTCCCGAACCTTCCCAACCCGCTGACCGGATCGCGCAGATGGAAACAGCGCGCGATCCACGAGCAGCGCGAGGAGCGCAAGTTCCACATCGCACAGCTCAAGGCCGACCTCGCCGTCAACGAGGTCCTCAAGCCCCGCCTCGCCACCATCGCGAACGAGGTCGAGGCGCAGGGCCCGCCGCACTTCTCCTCCCTCGTCGAGCGGTTCAGGACGAACCCGTCCCCAGAACGGCCACCGACGAACGCCCCGGAGCAGAAGACGTATGACGAGATGCTGCTCGCGCTGATGATGCAGGTGTGGGAGGACGCGAAGAAGAAGGGTGTGGAGAAGGACGACCCGAAGCTTGGGGACGCGTTGGTCGACGGACTGAAGGGCCACCTTGTGAGAATCGACGAGCACCAGACGAAGATGCGGAAGGACCTTGCTGCGGAGGAAGAGGAGATGAAGAAGAAGATCACGTCGGAGGATATTCACGAGGGTTTCGACTCGAAGGTGAGTAATGTCATTTTGGAGGGTTTCATCCCTGTGGCACGCGCACCCTCGTCGTCCGAATAGTCGTGACGTGCGGTATCCATGCACCGGACATGAAGAGTCACACAGCATGTGGGGGTCTCCGAAGACAGTTTCGCCACTGCTGCCGGGGATGGAGCATGCTTTCGGCTGCCTTCCCGCGAGTCTTCACGCCAATTCTAATTCTACAACCTCTGCAGTATGTTCCACCCAAGCCGGCACCGCCCCCTGTCAAGAATGCTATCCCCTCAGACAAGCCAAAGAAGACCGTCTCGGAGTTCGAGACGCTCAACCCCAAGGGCGTCGCCGCAGCCCCCTTCAGCCCCGAAGCCTCATCATCCAAAGCCCCCGCAAAAGACGACGACACCGAGACGGACGACCTGCCCGAGCTCACCCCGTCACTGGAGCAGTTCTCGCACATCGCGGTCCGCGCATACGAGCAGTCCTGGGAGTTCATCAAGGCCCACCGCGACGTCTACGTTCCCGGGGCGTCCGACGCGCTTCTTGTCGCGGCGTTCCGGGCGCAGAGCAACGGGAACGCGAAGTGGGCCCTTCAGTGTGTGCACCAGAGCCTGCTCCTCCAGTACTGCGACAAGCTTGGGAAGGACGGCCCTTCAATGTTATTCCGCAAGTACGTACTCCGCCTTCTCGTGCCTCCCTCTATCGCCGCGCTAACGTACTCGCCCTGGTACTTCCCTCCGTGCGCCTCGGAAGGATGATCGCGGGCGACCCACGGGCGACCGGGGTGTTCGAGAAGGACGTCGCGGACACATACGCCCACCTCGTCGAGCGCGTGCGCATATCCAAGGCGGAGGAGGAGGCCGCGGCCGACGGCGAGCAGATCCAGCTCGTCGCAGAGAACCCGGACACGAAGATCGGGTTCAACGTGCCGGACGGGCCACCCCCCGAGCAGCTCCAGCTCGAGGGCCCCGGGTTCGAGAACGTGAGCGTCGAGGAGGTCCGGAAGGCGCTCCAGATGCAGTGGAACATCTTCTCGGGCTTCGACGAGCGCATGCAGGTAGCGCTGAAGGCCCAGAGCCTTGAGCAGGTGAACAAAGTGCTTGGCACGATGAAGGTCACTGAGGCGGAGGAGGTCGTGAGGCTCTTGGACATCTCCGGCATTCTCAGCTTCTCAGAGAGCGGCATCCGGGACGAGACTGGCAAGGGCAAGGGCAAGGGCAAGAGCACGGACGAGGACGAAGACGGGGACGACAGGCCTACGGGTGAAGGCGAGGTCGAGGAGGAGGCTGCGGATGAAGTCGATTGACCTTTCGGGAAACTCGTTCGGGTATTGGAGAGAAGTTTGATAATCTACTGCGCTGTACCTTGTATGCAGGGCCTACGAACCACGGTCCTCGGCCCCGGTCCATTGATCATGATATTGCTGACACATTAGCCAGCTAGGCGACAACATATGCGAGGACATTCAGGACAGGAAGCTCGCCGCGGACTCGGCTGAGTGCTTATGCTGCTTTCCATGGCATCTCTGGTAGTGTATTGAGAGTCAATGAGCCGTTAGTCCGCCCAAAGCCTACGGAATTGGATGGGATTTAGCTGGTGCCTTTCCTTCGTCGCTTCGCAGCTCATCATTTCTATAGGCTGCTAACACCAGGACGTTAGTAAAGGACACTCAGAACGCCTTATTGCAGAGCTGCTTTTGATGCTGTTGTGGTGCTGCGGACCCGCTCAAGGAGCGATATATATGTAAGTGCCTCCCGAGTTTGGTATGGAAACTCAAGGCGCGGCGTTGACCAGGCACCGGAGTTGCTCTTCCTTGGCTCTGCCTTTCCCCAAAAATCCTCGGGTAGCGACCAACCCTTGCGGTGCGGTGTGGGCACACGTGGACATTCAGTGGCAGATCTCAGTCAGGCGCCAGGAATCAATGGGTTGAGTGCGCTCGAACGCGCAGCATGGCAGAGAGCCATCAAGCGGGCGCAGGCCTCCTCGATGGGGCAGAAGAGATGTTTCCGGGGTGTTTGGCCACCAGGACGACAGAGCTGAGGCGGGGCGTCATGTGTTTGGAGGCATATAGAGTAGCGTAAAAGTGGCCGAGAGGCGTCGAAGGCACGAGATAAAGAGATGATTGCCGGCCAAGCGTTTAAGCCGAGGGAAGAGAACGGGCGAAGCGCGCGAAGGACCTGGAGGGGGCGTTACGTTAGAGGACCATCGACAGCCAGAAAAGGACAAGGGGATAGGCACCTGTCGCGGGCGCGTGTTGTGTGTACTGGATCAGAGACTCACCCACACTGTTCCCGCCAGTGCTGCGACGCCGTGAAATACTTGACATGCGAATCCCCGAGCTCTGCTTTTCTCCTCCGCTCCCTCTTTCCCCCCGCCCTCCTCCCTCCGCCGCCCCCCGACTCGTCCTCCTTCTCGCCTCCAACAACAGCCGATCGTTAGTTCGTCCGCCTGTCACCCAACGTTAAGCTCGATCGCGTTTTCCAGCAGCACGCTGTCGACTTCGTGCCCATCCGGAACCCGCAGACGACCCTAAAATCCTCTTCCCTTGCACACCCGACAGTCTTCGAAATCTCCGAAGCGTCCTCCTTGGATGTATACAGCCCCGTCCTAACACCCCAAATTCCAATGTACCTGCCGCCCACTGTTATTACAATCCCTCACAGGCTCCCCTTCTCTCTTCCTCTTCTTCCTCCCGGTCATGCTAGCTTCCCACTCCCCCGCACACCTCAGGAAACGGACCACTCCCTCGCACCCTGAACAGCTAGCTCCTCTCCGCCGCCGCGCCAACAGCACCAACGCATCTCTCGCCCCGAGCCCCAGAGAGGCAATGCCATCAAGTCCGCCTTTACCGCGACTTCCGCAGACCCAGCAACCAGGGCCGAGCAATCTTCCTCCTCTCCCTCCCCCCAAGGATTTCAGCGGTCCAGGTGACCCTCTCAAACGCTCTACCTCTGGTGGGGGGAAACGCAAGCTCTTCCGTTTCAGGCGCCCCGCTACCGCCAATGCCGACTCCCGCCCCGCCGCCCGTGAACCCGAGCCGCAGCTGCTCAACCAGCACAAGCGCAGCACCGTCCTCAGCGCCTTTGTAAACGTTAACCCCCCCTTCTCTCCCTTGGTCTCGCCCAGGCCACCCCGACACCCAGCGCGGATCAACCTCGCCATACGACCAGCCTCTTCAGGCGGGCCTTCACCCAGGTCGCCGCGCGTACATGCGGTGGCGGATGAACCGAGGCAGATGCAGAGAGTCTCAGGAGAGACTGCTGCGGATTGGGAGTTCCCCCTACCGGTAAGCACGTCCTCCGTTAAGCTCTTCCCATCCCATCCTAGCACACCGCGCCTCGTCGCGTCAAGCGGCTGCGGACCCTTTCCCCGAAACACAGCGTACTGACGTCATTCGTGCCCTTTAACCTGCTGTTCGCTTCGGTTCTCGCGGGGACGTCCTTCCTCGAACGTGACGGGACGATGTCGGCGTTGCGCAGCGCGGATCCGAGTTCCCGCTGCAGCGCAAGAAGAGCAAGAGCCGGCGGATCGACTCAGCGCAGATCACGCAGGACGCGAGCGCGACGAGCGGCGTGCAGTTCTCCACCGTCGACCGCACGATCCTCCAGGAGCTCCGGCAGAAGATCCGTGCGCGCGAGGCGCAGTTCGTCACCCGGAACGGGCGGAAGCACCATGCGTTCCCGCCGGCGGACGTGCCCTACCCCCGGAGCTACGACAGGCAGATGGTCGACATGTGAGTCGTCCGCCGCCGTTTTGTACGCTAGTTAGAGGCCTGGGATTGATATCGAGGGTCGGACAGGGACGTGTGGGATAATCTGTGGCAGATGCAGTTGGGAGAGAGTATCACGATGCATGTCTTTGAGACCCCTCCGGCGAGAGTGTGAGTCCGCTCGCGTTAATGTTCGCACGGGAGCAGCATTAACGTCATCACTCTGCAGCCTCGATCTAGGATGCGGTACGCTTACTTGACTGCCCTGCTGTCTTCCCTATTTTCACAAGGCTAACGGACCGTCAGGAACCGGGACTTGGATTCTGAACGCGGCTAGAGAATGGAAGGTGAGTCAATTAACACCCCACTGTATTGAAAGGAAGACGCTTAATCGTATCGGTTGCAATGTAGACGTCTTACTTCGTCGGTTCGTAGCATCTGATTACGGGCATCGTGGCCGTGTTTCTTAACGTCTAGTGCAGGCATGGACGTGGTTCCCTTACACCCGGACCTACTACAAGTGGGGTGCTTTGACCTTGCGGCACGGATAACGTGGTTTCAAGGGAACTTGTGAGTATTCCTTTGTGCCTGAACACATACCTACCGTGCTCTCTTGTGAGCGCGAGCTGTTGTCTTCATATCTCTGCACACTTATGGCGGTACCACACCTGCAGATGCCCCGGCTCTCTCTTGCCCTCACTTTACGTCGTCGACCGCTAGAGGCCTATCATGCCTCCTTACATCTACAGACGATTGTCCCAGTCCGACGTTGATCCGTCCATCCTTGTTTCGTGCACTTGTGCCTCCGCCTCCTGTGACCTCGTTTGCCTGTCTGAGCCGAGCTAACCAATTGATGCATCAGCCTAGAAAGCCTTCCATTCCCAAGTGAGGAATTTGACTACGTGTGAGTATACATATCACCACAACTTCTGGACCGTTGTTGATGATCTGATCTGCCAAAACCTCAGTCGGGTGACTCGAGTCGCCCGTGGCATTCCCGAGGACAAGGTACGTTGTATGCGAGATCTGCCATCACTCCATCTATTGACACACATGCATTCAACAGTGGGATAACTTGTTGGAGGTGCGGCTCCGAAATCATCTCCACCTACCATTTTGCGCCGACCCTGACCATTTGTTCCCTGATAGGAAATTACACGTGTGATGAAGCCTGGTGGCGCCTTCGAGGTTCGTCATTCTTCCCTATTTGAGCAACCTTAGGAGAGATCTAACATGCGAGAAGATGTGGGAGGAAGATCTGCACTTCCCTGGGCACCGCAGTGAGAACGTTCACATCATCGACTCCCCGGACCCGATGCGCCCACCGACGCCGCCCCGTACAGACTCATCTCACTCATCTGAACAAGAGAGGTGGCCTTCGCCGACACATGGTTCTTTCCCGTCGCCTCACTCGCTAGCCTTCAGTTACTCATTAGATGACGTGGCGCGAGTAAAAGGGCATATTCCAGAACACTCAAAACGTCTCCTGCATGCTTCACCATCCAGTCCCAATGTTGCTCACACACCTATGCTTATGCGCAATGTCGAACGACCCCCCACGAACCCTCACGACCACTCGTTACTCGAGACCATCTACGACGAAATGCACGCCTCACGCTTTATCAATATGGAACCCCTCTCCCTGATCGCAAATTTGCTTCCGTTACACTTTAGAGGTCGGTATCCGAACATCCAAACACTTTACGTCTCGACGCTGAATGGAAGTCTTTCAGATGTCCGAGCCCCTCCTCCCATCGTCATCACATTCCCACCTCCCCCATCATCTGTTCCCGACCAACGATCCGACCCTTCTCCGCAAAAGCCTGGCGAAACCGTAGATTCCGATTTTGACGTCAACGTCCCGTTCCATACTGGAAGTCCAACAAAGATCGGATCCCCCGCGTCTCCAAACCTTTCCCCTGTCCTGCACGCCTGCGACGTGGCAGATGGGAGGCCTTTCATCGCGGTCGACTCCGCAAGATTGGGAGGCATCTCGCCTTCCGTCGTCAGACGTGCGAGTATTCCGTCTGCCAACGACCACAACGCTGCATGTACCCCACATTCGCCGCCCAAGAGCCCCCCACTCCCAATGTGCTCAAGCAGTCCTATCATGATGTCGAAACTGACAGCACGTGCCGTCATTTCATGCAACCCGCTTCCGAACAAGACCTTCAACTTCGACCCTCGGACCCTCAACTTGCTTCTCATGCTCAGAGTGAACGAGGTGCTGGGTTGTACGGAGCCAATGTGGGATTGGGTGGTAGATTTTCAGGAGAGCATATCGCAGAGCGCGAAGACGTTGAAGGGCAGGAGTGGGGGTGGGGGTGGAGGGCTGGGGTCCCCAAGTACACCCGAGCGAGTTACGTCGCGATCCCATGGCCGTCGGCGACACCCGAAGCAGGATGCACTTATGAATCTGACAAGGATGGACTTCGATGACCTGCTGAGACGCTTCGAGCTGTGAGTCGCCCCTTCTCCCGCTTCGGCTTGGGCAGGCGACCCCCTCGTACGCGCTTCTTATCGCGAGAAGCCGCGCACCATGGGGTCGAATGTCAGAGCATCTCCACAGCACTGCCCCAGGAAGCGAGTGCTGACGTCTGTTCTCGCCATCTCCGTCTGCTTCCCGCCCACAGAGACATGAAGGCGCGCATGCATCTCGGCCCAGCGGTGGAAGGCCGCCTCGGGTGGCCGTCTTACCCCGCGTCCCGCACCGAGGAGCGCGACAACTTCGAGGCGATGTGCACGGCGTGGGCCGAGTACGAGCATCGTCAGGCACACACAGCGACCGCTGCTGCGACGCACAGCCGTGCGCGCGGATACTCGTCGTCCAAACGCAGCCCGTCGCCTCCGCCTCCCCTCCCGACCCCGCGCAACAGCAACCTGTTTGAGGAGGCTGAGGCCACGGCCACACGGCAGCGACGCCCCGGGCCGCCGGCGCGCCCTCATTCGTCTCCTGCGCCCGGTCAGAAGACCCGCGTGGACTCGTTCCCAATCCCCTCGGGCCCAAACGCAAAAAGGGTCTTGAGGAATAAGGGCGAGCCGGAGAGACTTTTGCCTGTGCGTCCGCGTGGCCGGCCTAGTGCGACGACGTCGCCATCTTCGTATAGGCCGAGCACTGGCACCTCGACGACGTCCCAACGGCCAAGCACGGCGAACTCGATGACGTCGCATCGGCCTAGCACGGCGACTTCGACGACGTCATACCGGCCTAGCACGGCGAACTCGACAACGTCGCATCGACCCAGCACTGCGAACTCGGCCATGTCGTATCGACCCTGTACGGCGACGTCGATGACCTCCATCCGGCCCAGCACCGCGAACTCAACTATGTCTTCGCGGTTGTCCGACCCAGAACCAGAGAGCCCCCCGAGCAGCCGGACCGGACGCATCTTCGTCGCCTGGAAAGCAAGCCATTAGCCGCGAGCGATAGATAGGAAGAGAGAGGGAGAGAGTCCGTGGCCCGCGCCCGCCTTGCCCTTCGTCTGGTCTCAGGTCTGGGTCCCAGTCCACCTCCACCTTCCCTGGTACTGGGCCATACCATGTATGGGGCCGCAGATCATCATCCTGCTGCGGTGCCGCAGATTGCCTCCGTCCCTCCCGCTTACGTTCATTCCTCCGTGGCGCCGCCTGCTCGTTTGGAGCCCTCGTCGGAGTGGGAGGGCACGCCCAGGGAAACCTACACGCCGCATCTGGGCCTTTCGATGCGTACGCCCCATATGCGTCCGCGCGCCGCCACCGTGGTACGCTGGTTCCACGGCCCTGGGCCCAATCCGTGCCTCCCCTCTCTCCTCGCTCGCTTCCGTGCCCATGCAAGGCAACACGGCAGGAACGCTCGGGCCTTCATGATCTCCTCTATGCATCGTCCGGCCGCCATGTGTGCGAATTGGCCGTGGCGCGAATGCAGCACCCCCGCCTCGGCACGCGAAGATCCCGCCCGACACCTGATCTGTGGCCTGACGTCGACAAATGCACTCCGCCCGTCCGCTCGCCTCGCGCAGCGCAGACCGAGGCATGCCCCGCTCGAACGTACGTGCACACGTTGCCGTCGCGGCGCCCACCGCATCGTCGTCGCCCACGAGCTGGTCCCGGTTCGGACCTAGGCCCCAGATGATAAGTAGCAGATCCAGTGCGGGTGCCAGTGCCCCGCGCAGGATCTCTGCGTATCTGCGGGCGTGCGTGAGCGAGAGTGCCTGCGTGCGTGCCTACGTAGCAGCGCCGCGGGTTCCCTGCCTTCCCTTCGCGCGGCTCGCGTTCTCATTCGACGCTTCGGGGCTTCGAACGGGAGATGCGCGCGCGATTGGAGGACGCGGCTGGGGCGTTCTCATGGCCGCCGCCACGTCCCACTTTGTCGCCGCTGTAAGCCCCCCTTTGCTACCCACCCCCCTTACACATGGGCTCTGCCGCCTGCGGATGGATTTGGGACTGGGGCCACGCTTCTTCGTTGGACGCCTATCGCTCGTTGATTCTTGCCGGATTCTGTCAAACCTTGTTGTTGGTGTTATCCCCACGGACCGTCTATGTTGGTTATCTGTGTGTTCTATCGCGTATGTCTGTAGCAACAGCGTCGGTGTGTGCTTCTACCCATTCATTTCCCGTTCGCCGTGTGGTACATCTGTGGTCGCCGCATAAGTATAGCGTAACTTATTCTGTATGCCAGCCTGCGCTCGCCCATTCATTCCGTGTCTGCATCTCCGCTTCGCGTCCCCCTCCCTTGTTGTCGCTGTCAGAGCTTGTACACCACCCATTCGCATGTACCCCTTCGGTCTATACCATCCAATCACACTTTGTGTCCCCGCCCAGACAGTCCCGAGCTCTCCGGCGAATGAAGTCCCAAGGCCCCAACCTGTGCTCATACGCGAATCCGACGCGTCCTATCCGCCTTCGCGACCAGGCTCATCATCGCCCGCGCAGCGATCGCCCCCAGGAACGCGACCCCCCAGGGCACGTCCCCTGCCGAATCCGGGGGCAGGCCCAGCGCACACAGCTCATCTCGCGGGCACGCCGTCTGGGCGAGGACCGCTAGAAGCAGCGCTTCTAGGCTCTGACCCGAAGCGCGCTCTCAGACCTACAAGCTCACGCCCCACCCCGTATCCCATATACATACATGAAGTGCCCTGCGCGTGCCCTTCCGGGTGGCGCCGCTACGCAACGTGCGGCCTCGCTTCGTCGTGTTCCGCAAATGGTGGCGAGCGAGCCATATATGGGCAGGAAGGTTCGCCGGTGTGGTTTGTGCCGTCCACACAGCGACGTCAGCCGCCGCTGGGCGACCCCCTTCCCCCCGCGCGTACGTGTGCGTATGCCATATGCATGCCGTGCGGCCGTTCATACGTGGGCGGGTCGCGAATAGTACGTACATACATGCCTGGCTCAGTGGCTGCCGCAGTCGAGCCGCTGGCGAGTACGTACGCGTACAGCCTGAGCGAGCCCTCAGCGGTCCCTATCTTGAGCTACCATGGGCCAGGGCTAGTACTGGATATGGATCCGGAGCTTGAGGATGACAGATGTAGTGGCTGCTGGTGTAGCGGATCATGGGTTCCACTTCATGAATACAGGCATAGAGCTTGGGGGACGTAAAGCAGCGCGATCGGCGTCCACTAGCTCGCACAGGTACAGTGCTAACGGTGACTAAGTTTTTGATTCTGTGTCAGCCAGCGACCAGTGGGCCTGTGGGCAAGGCGCTCCGCTGGAAGGTGGATTTTAGGCTCAGGCTGAGGGCGGAGGGATGGCCATGCCTTCGTCGACGATTCATTGCTCCGCGCTGGGTTCTGATCGTGACAAACGTTCTCCCCTAGGGTCCTTAACTTGACGACGGAACCTGGCGGAGACAAGCGGCCGGCTGGGGCACTGGCACATCTTTTTCAATGTCCGAGTCGGTCGCGGCGAGCCTACACAACATTTCTTTAAGTAATTAGTGAACGCAGGGAAGCACAGGTAGGTACTAGAGCACACCGTCTGCTCGGGCTCCGTCCCTGGGATTCAGATAATTAAATGAACCCCGGGGCGCCAGGCCCGAGGCAAGGCCTCAACGTTCAACTGTCTCAGACTCGTAAGATTAGCCAGAACAGAAGAATGATCATTGATCCTGAACAAAGCACACAAGGGATCATCGCGTATCGGCGTTGGGTCACTGTCAGCGAGCCACGGAAGTACCGATTCCGTCCAATTTGGAATCCGGACTGCGCGGGACTGGCTCTGACTGGCTGTGTGGTTATTTGAAACGTCCACGTCCACGTCCGGGCGGACGGCAACGCGCTTTCGCGCGCGATTTAAACTAGGACCGGGCCATCGATGGACCGCCGTATCGTACACTGTGCGGTACTGAGTAGTACCATACTTAGGCTCGCGGCAGACAGACGCGACGCCCGCCATCTCGCCGTCCTTGCCGCTTGCTTGCGCGGTCAAAATCCGCATACGGTCACCTTTGAATATTGAATGCGCCTGGACGAGGCTACCCGCGCGTGGGCCCCGCGTCCGAGCGGTCGCCGCCACTGCCAGACCGACTCCCGTGCCCTGAAAAGGCACCGCGTCGCGCGCTGAGATGAGCAAAAACGATTCAGCCCCCAGTCGCCACAGCCCGCAGGTGGTCCCGCGACAGGCTGGGATCTGAGACTCCCCGGGGGCGGGCAGCGTGGCACGGCACGCGCGGTGTCCACTCTCTGGCTTCCCGCAACTCACGGAGCAGCTACTTACTCTCCACTATTGCGTCATCCCATCATTGCGCGAAGCGTCCCCTGTGCAGGCTTCTGCGAACCCGATTCAGTGCGGGCTTCCAAAGGGGGGGAAATCGCGACGCAAGCGTCGGGTACTTACTCACCAATTGTATGAGGGCACGGCGAAATGGAAAAGCAGCGAGGGGCTGCGTCGTCGCGCCGGCGGATGGTGCATAGGTTGCCGTACGACTATGTCGGAGTTGTCGCCCTCGCCATCAATTCTGCTTCCACTTGGGACTTCTGGTGCCCTGTTCCAAATCAGTCGCTAGCAGGGTCCTGGTGGCGCCGAGGGCGTAAGTGCGGATAATGAAGGGGCTTGAAGGGGAGCGAGCGTCAGCGAGGGGTTCAACGTTGAACAGGCGAGACGCAGACGCGGCAAGTGGGACAACCACCGCGTGCGGGTGATACATTGCGGCCCGTTGCCAGGGCGACCGAGCTCGGCGGCTGGCCACTGGCAGCGTGAAGAGCGAGACGACGCGTGGCTCGCGCTGAGTGTCCGCAGGGCTGTGATCAGGCGACGGCTGGTGGGCTGGTCGTGTGGTGTTGGGGCGGGAGCTTGAAGGGGGTGTGGTCGGCAGATGCAGTCCATTGGGACTGGAGCCGCGAGGCGGGGCGAGAGGAGGATGTGCGACCTGGGCGGAGGCGAAAACGAACGCGGGATGGTTGCGGGACGCGGGTGACACGAACAAGAGCCCGGCTCCCTGCCAAAAGCGTCATGGACGACGATCGATGGCCGATGCCCGGCGGCTGTCTCCCTGCACCATCGCCCTCTCCCAGTCTGCTGCTCCTTTCGGCGGCGTGGGCCCCCTTCGCCCGATCCACCCCCGCCCCCGTTACATAACCTCCCTGACTGGGGGTGAGACTAACTCTGATCCTCCTCCCGCCACCCATTGCTCCCGGCCGACGCGAATCCACAATCCAGAACGACGCAACAACGCCCGCTCGGTCCCTGGCCCAGTCGCTCGCACCGGCGCACGGGAGACTCTGTATTGTGCGTGGAGGCAATTCGTGCCCGTGCGACCGCAGGCGCACGCACGACCAAACGGCGGCGACTTAGCGGACACACTGCGCTCGGCCCAATCGCACAGACCACACGCACGCTCAGGGTCCTCCTACGTGCCGTCCAACCGTAGCAAGAAGGGGCGAGACGTGCGAGACGCAAGATGCAGATGTAGAGCAGATGCCACCGCCAGGAATGGCCGTTGGAGAAGCCCCGAAGGCCCCGATAGTTCAAGGAGCCTGCTGCAGGCGGGGAACCCGCCGGTGCTGCAGGCACTCGCAGCCAGACCCAGGTGCCATCGCCGTGGCACTGGCACACCGCACAAGTGACAATGCTGAGCCTTACCGTCTGCGTCTTAGAGTGGGTGCGAGCCGCTTCCGTACGAACGCGTCCGGCCTCCCGGACAGCGCGGTACGATCCGCCCCCCGCGGGCGCTGCATGCCTCCTTCCTTCCCTGTCCCACCGCCTGGCCGAGCGGGGAAAGCGCGGCCGCGAGTTAGAGTTCGGACCGCGAACGAACGATGGACGATTGGGCTGCCGCTGCAGCCTGAGCCTGGCAGCCTGCAACAACTGCCAGGCTTCCGATCCCATGACGTAGTGGATTTAGCTTTCGCTCCCATTGCCAATCGTCCTCACCGGTGCTGTATCTGTATTGCACCATCTCGATTCCGGAGTGGAAAGAAGGGGGAGGGGAGGGGGGTGGGGTTGGCCTGTGGCAAAAATGGGTGCGGGTGTGAGCGAAGTGCGTGATAGCGAGAAGTGCCAAGCATGGTCACCAGAGCACTGCGCGAGAAGGGTGGGGGTTGCGCAGCCAACCGGGCTCGCGCTGCTGGGGGCGATAGCACGGCGGCGTGTCGTAAACGGCGGGGCACGCAGGCTAGCGGCAGGCAACGCGGGACGGGGCATGACGATGTCGGAGAAGCTCGCCCGGGCGGGCGAGGGTGGCTCGGCGGCGTGGCGACTAGTGCTGCGTCGCGGGGCGAGACGGGCGGGGGATATATACGAGGGGTACGAGGTGTGAAGCCCCGGAGAGGACGATATCTGAGAAGGGTTGCGCTGCACGAGGCAGGGGAGCTTTTATTTATTTGTTCGAGTTCCCGTTTTGAATTCGTCCCCGGCCTCAGGCCTCGACGCCTGGCGGACGTGAGTATGCGCATATCTAAACGGAGCCATGGAGGGATCAGCGCAGCGCTCTGGTGTGCTCTATGGCCGAATCACGCAGGGGACGCACGACATCACAGTGAACGGGAGCCCGGGGCATCGGAGGGGAGGCAATTACGGCAAGTGAGCGGATGGATCGAGGCGGTTTCGGAGACGAGTGTGCATCTCGACCCGCTGAATTGCCTGAGACCCGGATCAAAACGCAGGCGGAGAGGAGGGCGGGACGGAGAGGAGGAACAAGGCCGGCGACCTGGCTGATGATGATGCGTATGCGTGGGCTGCCCTGAGTCAGTGCGGGGGCGAGTCTGGGCGGGAGAGGGTCACGACTGCTCTGACGGGGGCCCAATGACGACGAAAGAGGGCCGAATCGGGCACGGGGCAGAGAAGAGCAGTGGCAGTCGGGGGCGAGGTTTGAAATGGCATGTCAGCACCGTTATGGCAATTCCGGATGGCGCTGCAGCAGGCTACCGCATCCGATGCGTCCGAGAGTGCATGTGGCCGCGATGTGCAGCTGATGGGTGACAGAGTGAATTCCTGCGGCCGTTGGGGGGGGTCTGCCTGCGCGGGCGGGGCGGGGAGAGGCCAGGAGCGTGCGATGGGACGAGGAGGGCAGCCGCGGCAAGCTGGGACGAGGACGCGCGGGCGGGGCATCTCGCCTCTGCAGTCGCCGCCGCCGTGCTCTCCCCGGCCAGAACCTCGGACCCAAATGGGCCTCCCCCGCATAAGGAAACAAACTTTCCCCATCCGGAACGAAGCTGCGTATGACTACCGCGGCCAAGTATAGCACCATTTGATTTGTGATCCCTCTCCTTGGCCGCTCACGGCCCTCCGCAGCCGCCGCCCGCTGCTGGCCACCCATGCGCGCGCCGCGTGTCCTGGCGGGCGGACGCGTGCGCTAGAGCACCGCGGTCGGAGAGGGCGCGCGGGGGACAGGAGAGGGCTGGACGGAGGGAGGGGCAGAGGAGGTCGCGAAGTGGTCGCGAGCGGCAGGGTCTGGGGGGATGCCTAATCGAGAGGCAACGAGGTCGATCTTCGGCTAGCTCGGGATGGAAGGAGGCCTGATATGGGGATGTGAGAGCTGGATCTGGGCGGGGTGCCTTGCTGCGACAGTCACGAGCGGATGGAGAGGGCCGTGCGTGGGACAGGCAAGGAAGGAGGGGATGACAGGGAAGCGGGCGGCCAGGACGAGCACTGGGCCTGTCTTTGGGGGTCGGGGTGATAAGATAGCGGGAGTGGCGTGGGAGGGCGGGGGATGCCGGCTGGACGATGGCGTTGTTTGTTTGATGGGTATATATGGGGGTGAGCGAAAATGGGAATGTTATTTCCCTCTCAGACCTCGTCTCCATTTCCGGTACGCGTCCGAATTGGGGGTGCTCGTCCTCCCAACTCGTCCCAGCCCTCCGCTCCTCTTAACCAGCTCATGGCCTTTCGTAGAGGCCAGCCCACCCAATCCATCCCGTCTCAGCCCGTCCCGCCGCCCTATCCCAGCCAGTATCCCTCGTCCGACGACCAGCCACCCCCTCACCAGCCCCCCCAGTCTATGCCCCCCGACGCGTCCCCAAACATGTCCAACAAGCGCGCCCGCCACGAACTCGACCAGCCCGTCCCCACTGACGACGGCTTCGTCCACGACCCCGACGCTGCTGAGAGCGGCCAGGACGACGACGATGATGACGACAAGCCCAAGTCGGACAAGAAGGCTGGCCGCAGGAAGATCAAGATCGAGTTCATCCAGGACAAGTCCAGACGTCATATCACCTTCTCAAAACGAAAGGCGGGCATCATGAAGAAGGTTAGTCTCCCCTTCCCTCCTTGCCCAAACTCGTCCTCATCCCCTTCCTCGTCGCGCGTCTCCGCCCCCAGGCCTATGAGCTCTCCACCCTCACAGGCACCCAGGTCCTCCTCCTCGTCGTCTCCGAGACCGGCCTCGTCTACACCTTTACCACTGCCAAGCTCCAACCCCTCGTCACCCAGCCCGAGGGCAAGAACCTCATCCAGGCATGTCTCAACGCGCCCCACGGCCAGCTCCCTTCCTCCATGCCCGTCGGCACCGCCATCAACCGCACCTCCATGCCTATGCAACACCCGCCCAACGTCCCCGGCGGGCTCGCGATCGGTTCCGCTCCCAGCACCAAGGAGGATGAGGCGCAGGAGGAGAGTGAGGAGAATCCAGGCGATGGTAGTCGTCCCCCCGCTCGTAAGCGCCGTCGCGCGTCCTCGTCCGTAAACCAACCCCGCGGTAACAATTCTCCGGTCGCGCCCGGTTCTTCTGGCGCGCCCCAGGCTGGCGCACCTAGCCAGTCACCGCACGCTCGTCCAGGTCAAATCCCCCCCGGTGCTCCCCCAATCTCTATTCCCGGCGTCCCGCCCCAGATGCCCCTCGAATCGTCGCCGCGCCAAGCCGCCCAGACCGCGCCGCCACCCACAAGCCCCAACTATGCCCAACCGGCCGGTGGCTACCCGCCCGCGCCTGCGAGCGGGGACCCGAACATGTACGCGCAGCATGGCGGCTACCCTGGCGCGCCTCCGCCGCAACAGTACTCGGCGTTCGGGCACGAAGGGGCGGGGCAGCCGGCAGTCAACCAGAATCCGTGGGCGTCGGCACAGGGAACGTACGCGAGAAGATGACCTGGATGAGTTTGGCGGTTCCTTTTTCATGGGCAGGATTACACACGGACCCTGCCGGATTGGACAAGGCTTTGCTCGTGTGTGCTTTTCCCCGTTTCCTCGTGATGGTTTCTGTGTGTAGCCCGTTAACGAAGGGTGTGTATATGCCGTGCTCCTGTTGCTTCTGCGTTCTCGATTACTTCTTGTACGAGTGTTGACATCACTTCCCCCTCTCCTCCCCGCTCCCCGCCGTTTCGATATCCTTAACCCCTTCAGTCTTATCGTACCTATGCATAACCTCTTTTTCCCTCTCAAGTCACGAACATACGATAGGGAGTCTCTTCTTGTGCTGTCCCAAGTATGCGATGTCGTGTCGCGATGATATGTCCGAGTACCAGTACCAAAGTAGTGTGTCTGATTGTCGTCTCCCAACGTTAGTGTCCTCATACTCTACCCACTGTGCTTTTTGTTGCGTCTCGCGAGGTCGAGCTATGGTTATGAAACGAACGAAACGAAATTGCCGCGAATATCAGTGTACATAGTAGTCTCCCCGCCCCTTCCTCGTCGAAATCGAAAATTCCAACGTTTGATTGAATTGCGCTTGTGTGCACCCACACCGCGCGCACACGCGCCCCGGGGACGTCGACGCGCTAGGGGCGACTTCGAGAAGGCGGCAGCTCAGATTGCAGAGATTGCATCGACGCGCGCGTTACGGTTGGGTCTTGAAGCTTGTTCGCCGTGGATATGGGCCGTGGCTGGGTCGGATGCGTGCGATGCCGATTGCCGCGTATAGTACGTATTCTGGATTCATACCTATTATGTAGACCGGGTGGACGGGTACCTGATCAGACTCGAGCCCGTGGCCCATGGGGTCGATCGAGAACCCGAGCTAGAGAGACAGCTGCCGTGGCCCGTCGGCTCGAACGTATGTAGTATAGTCGCGGTGCGCACTCGTTACGGGCTTACGGCTACGGGAGCGGCGGGGCGTGGATCTAAGAGCAGTGGCAGTGGCAGTGGCAGTGGCAGCTCGAATGTTGGTGACAATGGCACGCTGGGGCTTACTGTCAGTGTAGGTACTGCAAGTAGGTAATGGAGGTCGAGGGCTCTGCACTAAGCTTGGCATCGGAGACAGAGACCGGGAGACGGATTCACGGAGGCGGAGACGGAGACGGCGGATCCGAACATGCAGTCGCGACGTCGGCGCCGACGATGAGGAGACGAGAGATGAAGATTCGCGCGCCTGCCTGGATCGGGATGCGCGCAGCGGTCAATCTGGACCTCAGTTCCTGGGGCCAACGAATTTGTATGTTCAGAACAAGAACAATGAGCCCACACCTCCTCCCTGCATCTGGATCGCTACACATGTATTCTGCACCCGCACCCGCGCGAGCGAGATAGAGATAGATGCGCGGGCGGCGCCATCAATCTGGCGCGGGAGCGGGTCCCGAGACGTGCGTGGGGAGGCCCGACTGACTTGTGTACATAAGTGCTTAAGATGAAGGCTTCTCGGCGCGCGCGGGACGGCTGAAGGCCTGAGATCTCAGAGGCCCATCCCATCCGAAGCCATGCCTTTTGGACGGCGAGCCACGGTGTTCCGGCGGTGTGGTACCGCACGTCGAGTACGTACATATACAACCGCGTGTGGTGCGACGTGCAATGGCATGGCTGGGATGTGTGCTGTTTGTCGCGCGATCGCACGATGCGGATGCGGATGTGCGGACGCGGGCCACATCATAAGCATGATTTCGGTGAGGCCGGTGACCCACTGGTTTACTTGCTTATCACAGGCGCGGCTGGCGTTTTGCCTGTGGACGGATATCGGGATGCAACCGCCAGGGACATACGACGTACGCCCGTGCATACGTACGGCGGTTGTCAGATGTGGGACGAGACGCGGTATCCGGAGGTGGGCGAACGCGCGACTCCAGAAATCCGTGTGCACATGCGCACGCACGATAGGCAGTGCGAGTGGTCCGATGGTTCGATAGACCCATGCTTGCTTTAGTAGAGTCAGTCTCTCTGGAGTGGGCGGCATGCAGTACTCGGTGCGTGGGGCCAGTTTGGCTGAATGCGATGCGGAACAGAGTTGCGGTTCTGTGCCTTTCTGTGCGTCCAGTCGTGCGTACGCGCACGCGAGACAAGTTCGAGATTGCGGTGGGCGATCCGTGCTCGATGGGAGATGTTCGCTGTGTGCGATGGGGCGATGGGAGATGGCATCGGGCCACATCGTCAAAGAGTGTTTCCTCGAGCCTGATGAGCCTGGGGGGCACTGGGCAGAGGCAGACCCTGACTTACCCTACGTGGCTTCAACGTGGGTCGACGCCGTTTACGGTAAGCAGGACGATCTGGCGAGGGACATCACAGACTCGAGCTCGTCAAGTATGGGTAGGCAGAAAGATCGCAGACAGCGCTGCCAGAGGTGCGCAATCTGCGAACGGTGCTCGTATTCTGTGCTTATGCCATGCAGGTGCCACCGCGATCAACGTAGTCTCTCCCGACACACGGAGAGGGAGAACATAGTCTGAAAACGAACAGAGGAAAGGGGGGATGGGCGGCGACGTGCCGCGGATAAGGGCCGTTGCTTGTACGCATTAGACAAGCGACATGCGCGTATAATTGAGGGAAACCGTATCCCAGACATACGTGGACGCTGCATGAACCATCCTGAGCCGCTGCCGAGGAGTCGTCGCCCCTTAATCAATTCAAAGTGACCAGCAAACGAAGGTCGCCGCCAGGGCACTTGGTTTCCTGTGATTTGGTTACGCAGCATCCTGGTGCTTGTACTTACGCCATCGACATCAAGCTGCGCTTTGACATCACTTGGGACACATATCGCAGTGGTCGTGCCCAGTCCGTGTCTGTCAGGTCAAGTCCAGATCCTCCAACGGAGCCGGGCATCATCGAGTTATCCAAGGCGTATCCTCTATCGGGACCATGTCGGTCCTATAGGACCCTGTGCGTTGGTGACGACAATCACCGACCGGAATGGGAATCTAGTGCCGGTCCACAGGACTCCAAAGTGCGGCTGCTGAACCGTGTATAGCATCCTTTGTCGCAAGAACTGTACTGGAGGCGGCGACACGGAAGAGCTCCCGGAAGCATGGAGGGACAATTGGTGTCGGATGCGCTTGTGAGTAAGAACACCTAAGAACACTCATCATTATGCCGGCGGCAAAAGAAGCTTTCGTTGTTCTGCGACAGGGTCCTGGAAGTGCTGGGAACTTTGAGCACCAGGAACGTTGAACAAAAGCCTACCAGAGTGACCCGGGCAGCGTCTCTGGGGTTCGGATGGTGGATAGATCATAGCACAGGGTCGTCGGCGGCACCGGGCGGCGTATCCGTGTCTCGCCTGACCGTTGTGAGTGTGTGCCATCCCAGGGCTTCTTCTGGTGGAAAGAAACCGGATATCAAGGTGCCATGACAGGAGAACAAGGTATGCTTACGGACAAGGATGGGACTGGCATGTCGGACAACGCACAAGGCTTGGCGACGCGGTCAGCTGGTCCGACATATTAGGGTGACGATGAGATTAACAAATGTCTCCGAATCCACAAGGGCGCCACCAATGACAGATCTGGAGATGGCTGGAGATGGCGGTGGATGTCCGCTAGCGGCACTACTTAAACCAGGCAATGACGGCACTCGCGACAGAACTTTGAAACCTGAACGATCCACTCGGAAGATTCTGTTGAATAGGTGTTAGCGTGGCACAGTCGGATTAATACGCATTAAGTACTGACCAGCGCTGCCCTGCGACTGAAGTCTGAGGACAAAAGTGGATCGGTTGGCCAAGAAGACACTGAGCAGGGGCGGAGACAAGGAGAGAAGCCACGCTGGCGGCGCTTACCCCAGACGGAGCGGGACGTCGCGCGCCAGCTGCCGATCGGCTGCAGCCCGCATCGCAGACGACAATGGCCTTGCCCTGCGCCATCCCGTCCACGCATACACCCATCGCCAGCGCAGACTTCACTGCTAGACATTCACCTCAGAACCTGACCAGATCTGCGCCGCACACCCGCCGATAACCCCCACGAGAAAGATAACGAGAAATGTCTGATCAAGCCGGCTGCAGGATCCTCGTCATCTCGCCCACTGCCGCGCGTGCGCACCAGTTCGTGGAACGTATGCACCCGTCCCGCCTCGCCCCTCTTGCTCGCGCCCAATGACCCCCCAGGTGTCCAGGCACTCTCTCCCTCCCCTGGGCCCAGACATGGCGAAGGCAGAGGCGGCAGCGATAGCGCTGCGACGACGACGCCGATCAGTGTGCAGCAGCAAGAGCAGACGAGCAACGGTCCGCCCACCGCTGCGACGAACACCGTGCGCATCCCGTGGACGATCGCGAACAAGTACTACGCCGCGGACGTCCACTTCGAGCCCCACGAGTTCGAGCACTTCAGGGCCCTCCACGCTGTGGGCGTCCCGGCGATCATCTATGTCTGGGGGCCGAGCGAGGTGAGTCTCAGCATGTTCTAGATGCTGCCCCCATTGGAGACTCATCTCCTGCTTGGCGGACCTCTGTACATCTCAATCGTCTGGGTGTTGATGTGCTGTTGGGTAGGCGTACCGGGAACATGTCCCTGAGATTGCGCAGAAGGTGCAGCACTACGATCCGGAGGTGTCCCTGGCGGTTCGGTTTAGCGAGAGCGTGGGGGCTGCAAGTCCCGCAGAGCCGGCGTTAGACGAAGACGGACTGGACGAATTCTTGTCATCACATGGATTCGAGTTCGTGGACGGAGACAGGTCGTCGCCAAGACCGACCCAGGACACGGAGAGGCACTCAGACGACGAGGACACAGGTGCGCATAACCGTCGATCACCTTCTAGCCAACACACTTTCACCGTATCTGATGACTTCGCATGCCGCTTCGTTCTCTCGCAGGCATACCTGGACTTCCTCGTGTGATCGATGCTCTTAGCACGATAATGTGGCCATCAATCGTTCAGTCTGAAGCTACGAGAAAGCGCAAATCTCGAGCCCGAGACCTCATCGGCTGGGCTCTCGAGGAGGAAGGGGACGATGGCCTCCGGGCGCTGATCGCCAATCCTTCTGCCTCTGCCTCTGCCTCTGCCTCTGCCTCTACCTCCGCCGACCCATCAGACAGTGTCGCAGCAGCAGCTGCGGCGCGGAAAAGTCGTATGCAGCGAGAGATGGAGGAGCTCGAGCGGTGGCTGGGCGACGAGGAAGTCGCTTCTGGAGTCAGGTATGCCCGAGGGAAGCCCGAGGGCCAGCACTCCAGTGCTGAACAGGACGCGGCTGCGTCAGCGAAGACGCAAGACGAGGAGGCGCGGATATGGGTCAGCAATGCCCCAGTATCATCGACGGACGGCTGGGAAGACATGATGACACCACCCACGATACGCACGCCACGCCCGTCCGACGAACCTTCTGACGACGGCGGGTCGGAGCACGGGTTCGAGGACGACTTCGCGGACTTCGTCTCTGCGTCGTCACATCCCCACCTCCAAGGCCGCCGTTTGACGGACGAGAAGCTGCTCGAGGTGAGCTATGACGTCGGCAGGCTCACGCCGATGCATACCGGCATGTCCTACCATTCGCTCGGCTCCGTGTCTGACTTCGGTGGGGACGGGGACGAGAGTTTCAGCTTCGGGGCGGGAGGCTATGGGTCTCTGGTCAACGAGGAGGAGGACGACTCCGACCTTCCCTCTCGCGCGGAGATCCTCGCAACCTCGCGCAGGCTTTTCAGCGTTTCCGCCCTCTCGCCCGCCCCGACGTCATCGTCTACGCTCGCTGCACCGGACACCACCCCGGCGAAGGAGGCCTCATCGAGTTCAAATAGCCAAATTAGCCCCGCACAACCACCGTCCCAGCCCCCGGCGTCTGCCGACTCGTCCATCGACTATTCACTCGATCCCGTGGATGCCGACGAGTCGTTCGCGGCGTTCGACCTTTCGCGCGTGTTCAGTGCTCTGCAGGGCATGAAGGACGAGATCGCGGGGATGGAAAACGAGGATGAGCGGAGGCGGGCTGCTGCCCGTGTCGCGCTTGGACTCGTGTACGGCTTGGGCGTCGGGGGGGACCAGCGAGAGCAGGCGATCCCTACCGCGGCCGGGGAGGGTAGTGGAGGTGCGTGAGAGGTCGGTTTTTTCGATCTTACTGTCGATCGCTCCCTCTTCTGCATGGTGGTATTGGATGTTGGACGATGTTTTTCCCCGATGTTTTGTGGACCACTTTGTCGACAAGGTCGAATTGCATATGATCTTGATCTTAAGACCAGCTTTGGTGTGGCCAGGCGACTAGGAAGTCCTACTGGTAAAATTGCCTCCAGAGCGGCTCAGGCGTATTCGCGAAGTTCGGCGAACTGTAACTACAATCTGATCTCGTAGCTGATTAATTGGATCGGCAAAATGCGCAAGTGGACGACCGTTTACAACCAGTTGAAACCGATCGGAAAGTGCTCAACCCAGGCATACTTTTGCACGCGCCCTTCGCCTCCATCTGTATTTCGAGCAGGCCATCCTTATTAACTCCATGAGTCATCGAAAGCGCAAAAGCTCTGGTATCTTGTCAGAGTGAGTGTTGTTTACTGCCAACACTTATTTATTGTTTACTGCCAACACTTATTTATTGCTTACTCAGCCAACAGTAGCTTGTATGTACTGTATACGCACTTCCGAATCGGCTCCAAACCACGATCATTCTAAGTTGCGTCACTTGTCTTCGGGATGGCGACAGTCTACCCATTCTCTTCCCATCCCTTCCTGAGCTCTTTGACGCAATGTAAGCTGGTACGTACGTCTAATCGTTGCCTCGGATGGTGTTAGCAGTGACGCCCTTGTACGTCTCCCGGCATTCGGGGAAGGATGAGTCGAGCCCATGAGTCCATCTCTCCAAGTGTGGATGACTGATCCTTTGAAGAGAACTGTCGGGGCGATTAGAAAGCATACCGGCGCATGGGTCCTTGCTTCCTCTTCCCAACGACACTATAAAGCCCGGGCAGTTCGCCGACTGTCTGCCTCACCCTCACAGTTCCCCACATCGACCACACCAGCTTTTCCGATCGGCTCTCGAACCAGCAGTAACCAGCAGCAGCAATGGCCACCGCCGCAGTCCTCGCCCCCCACGACGTGCCCACGTCCCTCAACTACTACACGCCGATCGGCACGGAGGAGCCGTACCAGTACGTGCTCTCCCCGCCAGAGGGCAAGGAGCCGAACAACATCGGGCTCGACCCGCGCGACGTGACCGTGCATGACGCGCGTGGACGCGAGGGCGAGTTTTCGCTCGACAAGAACGGGTTCCAGTTCGTCAACTACCCGAGCGCGGAGAAGGAGTTCGACGACGACGAGCGCATCAAGGAGGTGTACTACCCTGAGGTTGAGCAGCTCCTCAAGGAGGTCGCCGGCGCGAAGCGCGTCTTCATTTTCGACCACACCCTCAGGTATGTCTGTGTGGGGGCGGGTTGTAGAATAGTTCACTGACCGGGTCGTCCTGCGAACAGGCGCAAGCCCGACCCCAACGCGGCCCAGGGTCCTACTAACCGCGGCCCGGTGGTACATCTGCACCCTGACGTGGCTATAGATATGCGAGCCGCCACTGACACAGAGCCCACAGGAGCGCGTGCACATCGACCAGACGTACAACGCCTCGGTCGAGCGCGTCAAGCACCACCTCCCAGAGGACGCCGCGCGGCTCCTGCAGTCGCGCGTGCGCATCATCAACGTCTGGCGGCCGATCCACCACCCAGTCGCGCACAAGCCGCTCGCAGTGTCCGACTGGCGGCACCTCGACGAGAAGGACCTCGTGTCCGTGCACTTCATCTACCCGCACCGCACCGGGAGCACCTACTCCGTGCGCTACAACCCCGCGCACAAGTGGTGGCACCTCGCGGGTCAGACCCCCGACGAGGTCACGCTGATCAAGTGCTACGACTCCGAGACGGACAGGGCGAGGCTCACGCCGCACTCAGCGTTCGCGGACGCCAGTAGCCCTGCGGAAGCGCCGCATCGGGAGTCGATTGAGGTGCGCGCGTTGGTGTTCGACTCGGAGTAAACCTGTCGGTGCGCTCGCAGACGACGAGCGAGTAGACCGCTATTGGATATCTTGTATGTGCTTGTAGAATAGTCTTGTATGGATTTTTAGTATGCATGGAATCGGATGGCTTGTTTGTCTAATGTCTCCCATTGACCGTTACCCTGCCGATCGTCCTCGCGGAAATTCGGTGGAACCCACAGGAGATGCTACAATTTCAGATCGACTTCCTAGTAATCAATACATCTACCAGACTATAAGGATAAACGAACCACAAGAATACACCCGCGTCCCGGTCAAATCAGGCCACAACAGCCTGCTCCGAGCCTGCGCTCTCCAGACCGTCTGCATACTGGAACTGGCCAGAGTTCTCGTACTGTAAAAGCATAAGTCAGCTTATAGATGATCAAGCAAGCACTAAGGGCACACACCTCCCACATATCAATCGCAACCTGACAGCTCTCCCGAACAACGCGGGGAGCATCCTGCCTCTTCATCCACTCCTTGAGGTGAGGTAGGACCTCCGGGGTGGCGATACCACCAAGGGCCTCGGCAGCCTCATGACGAACCATCTCGGACTCATGGGTATCCTCAAGCACCTTCAGAAGAGCAGGGACCGAGTGGGTAGAAAGGAGTTGGCCGAACACGAACGCAATCTCGTGCCTGGAAGTCAGCGATTAGTTTAGATGGCTAGCATAAAAAGCAATGGAGACACATGCTTGAAGAGGGCACTGTCGTCGCCGAAGCCAGACGCGAGCGCGTCGACGGCAGCTGGGGTGCCGATATTGCGGAGCGCAAACATCGCGCGGTATCTGTCGAATAGAGGGAGGTTCGTGTCGTTCAGGGTATTCCGGAGCTCCAGGATATTCTCCTCCGACGCGTCCTCTGGGGCGGCCTTACCCGCAAGGAGTCCGGAGGTCGGTGGTGCCGGGTCAATTGAGGTATACGTCCTGCCACAAAAACAAAACTACACATGGTGTTCGGTAATGGCGTAAAAGGCTTCTGTACATACTGTTCGGCAGTCTTGGCAGTGGTAGACCAGTGCTTCTCTCCCTCCGCAGAGTGGTCCCACTCGATCTTGGCAAGCGCAATCTCGCAGGTCTCGCGCACGCAGCGCTCGGGGTCGCTCAGGTAACGCTTGAGCATCTGTTTTGAAGAGGTCGCGGAGATGGCACCGAGGGCTTCAGCAGCCTGCGGGGCTACTTTAAGCCTTTGGGCCTTCGGTATATGAAGAACAGAACTCACAGACCTCGTGCCGTACCATCGGATCCTCCTTCTCATCTGCGAGGACGGACTCCAGTATAGGAAGCGCGGTGGTGTTCTTCATCTGTCCTAGACAGTATGCGAGTTCGTGCTTGAGCAGTGCACTCTCATCCGCGAAGCCTGGTGGTTCAAGGCAAGACTTTAGCCGAAGGATCCTCCTCGGAGAAGCACTGCATATATGCGCGCACCCCTTGAGATGATATTCACCGCATCATCGGTCTTGAGCGCCTTGAGCGTGAACAAGGCCCTGAACCTGTTGTGCAAAGGAACGCTGCCAGAGATGTTGAGCAGGGCGGCCTCGAGGGTGGAGAGAGTGCTGGGGTCGACTTCAGCCACCATGGTGAGGGACAGAGCAGAGATTCGAGATTAGATTGCCCTCGGAACCGCGTAGATCGAAGCCAGAAATTTTGGAGATAAGATCAAACTTTCCTAGGCGCTCACTCTCCCGTCTCGATCAACGCTCACCTCTTCCCGTCCGTCCGCACGGGCTGCTCGCTGAATTCTCTATCTAAGCTTGTCTGTATTACTTTCTGTACTATACGTACACTCCTCACCTGCTTGCCTAATCTCCTGCCTCGATGCCCAAGTCAAAACGCTCCAAAGTTGGTGAGGCCGGCCGCGAACTTTTGTGGGCGCACCGAGACTGATATTGCATTCAGTCTCGCTCACGAAGGTCGCGAAGAAGACAAGGGAAAACAAAAACGCACTCCTTGCAGAGGTACGCATTCTTCCCCAAGTATTCGCTTTGTATAAGCTGACAGTGTCAGGTGCAAGAAAATGCCGACAAATGGCAGTATTGCTGGTTGTTCGAGGTGGGGAACATGCGGAATTCCCACCTGAAGACAGTCCGCAAACTGTGGAAAGAGTACGCCTCCTCCTTTTTTCCTTCCCGTCCCATCCTCTTCCTGTCCTCTTCATCCACAGTCCTTATCCCCGTCTCCTTCTGCAGCACCGCACGGCTATTCTTCGGGCGGGGCGCCGTCATGGCGAAAGCCCTCGGCACGACGCCCGAAGAAGAGCATCGACCCGGCTTGCACGCCCTCGCCACGCAGATCAAAGGCCAAGTCGGGCTCTTCTTCACCGACTCACCCCCGGCCGAGGTCCTCGAGTGGTTCGCAGACTTCCAGCAGCCCGACTTCGCGCGCACAGGCAACCGCGCCGCGCGCACCGTCATCCTCCCCGCGGGCCCCGTCATGCAGCAGCACGCGCAGCCGCCCGAGCCGTTCCCCCACAACGAGGAGCCGCAGCTGCGGCGGCTGGGCTTGAGGACGCGGATGGAGCGCGGCGTGCCGACGCTCGACATGCCGCATACGGTGTGCGAGAAGGGCAAGGCGCTCACCCCGGAGCAGACGCAGCTGCTGAAGCTCGTGGGCATCAAGATGGTCACGTTCAAGGTCGGGCTGAGGGCGCGGTGGGACGCGGAGACGGGGCAGGTCACGCAGATCGAGGGGCAGGCGATTGAGCAGGACGAGGCGGACGGAGCGGAGGACGGGGAGGAGGACGAGATGAGCGAGTGATTGTATGATTCCCCTTTCGCTTTTCTGGTTTGCGATCACATCTGCGGTTATATCCTTCGCATACACAGGCTAGCTTGGCTTCCGACATACGGCATACAAGGAGAAGAAGCACACGGGGATAGCCCCAAGTACGTTTTACAAACCCCCTCTTTCACTTGTCGTCAAACAACAACGCCCTCAACTCAATGCTCTGCCGATGCGGCGCCCCCTCCGGCGTCGCGCTGTCCCAGAACGCTGAGTGCGGCGTCAGCCGCGCGCGGTCCGTCTCTGAGTCGTAGCACTTGATCAGCGTGACCTCGCCCGGGGTCTGCTGCGCCAGGTACCACCAGCGGTGCGCGGGGTTGTACCGCACGCTGAACGTTGCGCCCGTACGGTCTGGGTAGAAGTATTGCACCGGCACCAGGTCGCGCGCATCCAGCGTCCGCCAGTCCGACACTGCGAGCGGCCGGTGGAACACTGGGTGCGCGATCGGCCGCCAGACGTTGATCAGCCGCACGCGCGACTGCAGGAGGCGGGGGGCGTCCGCGCCGAGGAGCTGGTGGACGCGCTTGATCGTCGCTTCGTACGTCTGGTCGATGTGCACGCGTTCCTGGACACGTCGTGGTGAGTTGTTTGGCGTTTTGATTGGGGGGGGGATGCTCACCACGGGGCCGCGGCCGACGTTTCGCGGGACCGTCATGTCCTTGTCCTTGTGGCGTCTGCAAGTGCCCTGTGGTTAGCTTTCTTCCATTCTCTTTCTCATGCACGTTTGCGGAGACAAACCTGATGGTGTGGTCAAAGATGACGACCCTCTTCGCGCCCGTCGCCTTCTTCAGCAGCTCCTCCGCCTCCTTGTAGTACACGCCCTTGATGCGCGCCTCGTCCTCGAACTCCGTCTCGGCGCTCTCGTGCGCGAGGAACTGGAAGCCGTGCACGTCGAGCGAGAACTCGGCCTCGCGCCCGCGCGCGTCGTGCACGACGACCGGGTGCGGGTCCTCGCCGAGGTTGTGCTCCAGCCGTCCGGCAGGCGGCGTGAGGTAGATGTAGCGGTAGGCCTCCTCGGAGGGGTCGCCGAGCGGCTTGTAGTAGTTGAGCGTTGTGGAGACGTCGTGCGGCGTGGGGAGGACGGCTGCGGACATGGCGTGCTCCTGCGCGGTGGGCGGGTGCGAAAAAGAGAGGCGATGTAGTGTTGAACCGTCGAGTTTTGGGGGTTCTCATGCCTTTAGGTGCTATATACGTCTGTCCGTGAGATCTAGACGGCAAGACTGACAAGGAAGCCGGGACGGCGGGGCTTGTGAGTGCTTATACTTGTGTCCCACCATCTGTCAGCAGGGGATAACTTAAGGTGGAGGTGGGCAGAAGCGACTCACGGACTCAGCCTTTGTCATACTATTTGTTTGCAGGGACTCCGAGGAAGTGTTATGCCGACCTTTCGCCATGCGAATGGGAGTTCGCGCAATCGTTGTATTAGGCATGGCTGTCTTCCCTAACTATGCTTGCGAGTGGAGGTCATATGGCCAACAGTGGGTCATAGGGCAGTCGGGCAAGTGTTAAGACCTAGAGTGGAGGTATACTTTCTCAGTACATTTACACGGACTAGTACTTGAGCTCGAAGGCACACCTAGGCCTACTTCGTCGAAACGTAAGACGAGTTAACGGTTCTGCCAGTGCTGCGCGCAGGGCTGAAGAAGGGGAAAGCTTACGAGTGCAGGCCCGTCTGCTCGACCCGAACTTTAAAGAAAGATAGCCACTTTTTTGAAACTCTATGTTTCACATTGAGCAAGTCGACGGCGGACGCGGAGGCGAGTTGGACTGGCCATCGTGCGCTTGAACTTCGATCGTGAGGGACGTCTTCTTCAAGTACTTCATAGTCGGCACCGAGAGGCAGCGAACAAGAACGCTATTGGTTTCTCCCGGTCAGAGGTTTATACCACCCTTGGATTTGTTCAACATGGACCTGCTCTAGCGGCCACATTCGCGTACAAGTCCGCCAACAAGGTCAAGCCTGTCACGTGATCAGAATGTGACTCGGCAGGTGGGCAGACGTTGTTAGGTACTTCAAAGGGAACTGGGAACTTGAATAGAACCCGAGGTACCTGACAGCTGTAATTCCAGAGCAACACCGACTCCGAGACGGAAGGGCGCGAGGACAACCCGAAGGCCCTCACGAACGAACAGAAGTGTGACTGACACGTGACGAGACGAGACGGGACACGCCGATGATAGCGCCACACGCGTCAGCACAGGAAGCCCTGTTTGGTTCCTGCGCTCTTCCCCACCGGCAATTGCTCGTTCTTTTACTCTCTCTGTTCGGCTCACGGACGGAAGCGAATAAGGAAGCCTATTTTGCTCCAGGAAACGCCCCCACATAGAACACAATGTTCCAACTCGTCCTCATCTCCCTGAAGCTGCCGGCGAACTGGACGATGGGTCATTGACAGAAGCCCCGGAGGTACGTGTCCCGTAGAATTCTGAGTTCAATCTAGGTCAGCAGTTGGGCACGATCTGGACGATAGACTAGCTGACATGTCACTTCACTGTCATACCCCGCGTGATATCGAAGAGTTTGTGTCGTCGGAGCCTTCCTCTCGAAACACAGACGACAGCCGTTGAAACTGGTCCTTTGACTCCACATGCAAACCTGCCCTGTCTCGTGTTCTGCGTCGCAGACGTTCTGACCATAGAATCTCGAGACCTCTCTATCCGACCAGGTAGTACGCCCATTGGTCGATCCACACCGGCTTTCCAGGTTTGTCCTCGTACATTTATGGTGCTCGTACGTGGTATGGAAACGTGGAGAATTTCCGGCTATGGACGGAGGGGCACGGCGCTTCGATCTCTCCTGTATTCGCTTCCGAGTAAGAAAGAGCCGATGGCTGGAAGCTTCGCCTGACGAACCTTCCTGCCCGGTCTGAACATATCTCGATCGCCTCATTACCCTGCCCTGCGAGCCGTCCATGCTCGCCCTGCCCCCTCCTCCCCACTTGCACCTCCCCCAGCGTCGCGACACCTTCGAGCGCACCCCGCAGCTCGCTGAACAACGATGCCTTCCCCCGCCGCCCTAACGTCGGTCTCCGCCCTCGCTCGCCAAGTATTCCTCTCTAACACTCCATGTTCTAGGTACGGCCCGATCTTCATCGGTGTCATCTTCAACGTCCTTCTGTACGGCATCATGATCACCCAAACATACCTATACTTCAACGTCTACAAAAAGTAGGAGCGTCAACCCTCTCGATACTTTTCTACTGACCACCTTCAAGGGATCGTCTGTGGATGAAGCTATTCGTAAGTGTCCTATCGCTGTTGCCACAATCTCGCCATGATTGATGTTCTCCCGCTTTGTTGCGTCGAAGGTCGGCTTGCTTTTCTTATGCGATACCCTCAACACTGCGTTCGACATTGCGTTTCTCTATGTCCCGTTGGTCAACAATTTTGGTTCGTACAACGTCCTATTGGTGGCGGGTGATTCTGATACAGTCGAATTTAGGCGATAACACCGCACTTATGTACGCCTCTTGGGGTAAGTCTACCCGTTCGACGATACTTTTCCGTGGCTGATTCGTCGTCCAGTATTCGCGACCGGTTCGTTATTCTAAGCGGAATACCCTGTGAGCTATGATGGACAGTGCTAACCTTGCCTCCTTCTCCCGTTTGCCTGTAGACCCTGTAATGACGGTGCGCCTTTGATTATACAGCTGTGAGTGTCGTCTGATCTACCAGTAGGCACTTATTGGAAGCCTTGTGCAATGTTTCTTCGCCTGGCGGGTGAAGGTCCTGACAAATAGCTTGCCCGCGGTGTTTTTCATAGCTACGTGTGCTATCGTCCAGTTCTGTAAGTCGTTGATGTTGCGGACCACGTCATACTCAACTTCGTCCTAGGCGGTGGCCTTGGAACCTCCATCGCTGTTGGCATGATCCCAGAGTTCATTCACTTCCAGAAGTTCGAAGTCATTGTCATCATCTGGCTCGCCTTCTCCGCGGTCGCCGACTGTTCAATTACCGCCGCTCTTGTTTGGCATCTTGTGCGTTGTTTATTTGCCGAGCTGGATGTGTCCTTATCTGACGGACGGACATCAGCGTAAGCACAAGACGGGATTTGTTGCTACAGACGACATCGTGAACCGAATCATCCGACGTATGTCGTTCTATGATTCATATGCGCATGCTAGCTCATATCTAGTGTACTTTAGTCACCGTTCAGACTGGACTCATCACCGCTGTATGCGCCCTCGTGGACTTGATTTTATTCCTGGTTACGGTCAGTCTTCGTGTTCACGGTATGTCCTCTCCGCTTACCCCCTTCAATAGCCGGCCGGACTTCACCTCCTCTTCAATCTCCCTCTGTCGAAGCTCTACACCAACTCGCTCATGTCCAGTCTGAACTCTCGATCAGGTTGGAGATATGGCAGTGGACACGGCGACTCCACCTCAGACGATGTAAACCGCACTGATCATGGCCGTCATATGAATGTCCGAAGCGAGACCGGGAGGCGTGTCAGCATGATGGTATGTGTGAGGCGTACTGTGTTGCACCGTATCTAAACATTCCCGGAGCAGCCCCCCAATCAAGTTTACATCGACGTCGAATCGCACGAAATGGTTGACGTACTTGACGCCAAGATGCTTCCGGCGGGTGCTGCCCTCGCGAGCATACCAACCAAGCAATTCAACGAGAAGGTGGGGAAGCTGACTCCCCACAGTGGTTCTGATTCATTCTGAACCGTGACGAAACTATATTCGCGGACGAGTCGCCATGGCTTCTGCAAGTGTATCCTGAGCAGTACGTCTGTATTCTTTACTACTTTGCGTTACCTTCTTGCATGTTGAGGGCGCCGCTGTAAGTATTCTGATGTAGCAACTATCTGTATTCGATTTCAAAAACTGCGGTGGCATTCTGATGTCCAATAATCAAATTCAAATGCAACCCTCCACCGGACCGAGTGGTTGGCACGAGGATTGCTGTGCTCTGGTTTCTGGATAATCTCATTTTGCACGAGGTGGGGTTCCATCATTCGTCATCAGGAGATATGAAATCATGGTCTCTGACGATGGGGCTCAACTCGGCCGACCACTAGCCCGAGTAAAACTTGCTCGATGCTCCGCATTAAGCGACAGGGGGCCAGAGCTGACCCTGTTCGTGTTTTGCCGGCACCGAGCAGATTACTCGCTGTCATCGTTAACTTTCATGCTCTGCATCACCAGGTAAGAATGGGCCGTATGGCTTTCGGAGCTCTAGACTTCTTACACGTTCTAGCATTTTCACCGCCGTTTTTCCCGTGATGGCAGTAATAACGGTCACCAGAAGCTTTTTGCCGGCTCGGGCGTTCAATTTTAACTGCGATCGTCTAGAAGGCCGTCCAGAACGCCATTTTGACAAATGCACTGGGAGGCATCCTAACAGAACGCATACCAATCTGCTGGCCGACCGCTATTTCGTCCCGTTTTAGGGCACTAGGAACCATGGGGATTGAGATGTGATGGGGATCCTGGAACGCTGAGAAGCATCACGTGTGTGATGCCAGCGGGATGGACTTGGTGGGAACGTCCGACGTGGACTTCAGCGGGCGCCGTAGTGAAGTAGCGTTCGGATCCTTGGTGTACGCCGTGTCCCTCTCCCCTCGCACTGTGGACTAATTTTTTCTGCTTGGTTTCAGTTTGGTTTCGCATATGGTTTCGCGGCTAGGTGACGCCAGCAGCAGCGCTTGGCGCAGGACCCCGAAGTCTCCCCGATTCGATCCCACCAAATTCACCCTGGACCACGCGTACTGAAACAAGTCATGAATGGTGTTGTGTCGATCTTCAAGCTCAAGCGACGCGATCGGTCCAATGATTTGCGTCAGGGCCACGCTGCATCTGAACTTGGTATCTGCGGCAAGTAACCGTCAAACCCTGGGGCCTGGCCGCGGCAGCCGCGCATAGCCGCGGTTGCACCCGCGGTTGCCGTGCGGTCTTGCTTGCTTCGGGAAACCTGTCATCGTGGACGGGCGGTGAGTACAGAATGGAGGACTGACGGCAGCGCCTGATGCTCCCGCCTGGTGTCAGTGTTCTTAGATTTTGTACCCGTGAATGCCGTTCGCGGTTTACTGATTCGGAACCTCCTTCTTATTGGCCGAGGGAGGGGTTCTTCTGATGCTTCGGGCGCTCCAATAACCTTGCGTAACAACGGACTTGCTCTGCTCCCCGACATCAGACTTTCAGATTTCCTTCGGCGCCTCTCCGGTCCCAAGTTCTGCCGGAAGCGCGAAGAGGCTATTTTGTGCTTAGGGGAGGGTCCAGGAAGGTAAGTGCACACTATGCACAAGTGGAGGGTCGAGGTCCAGTCCGTCCCCGCGGATGAGCGTTTGGGCGACCGCGTGGAGGACTTTCAGCGGGCAAGGGCAGGAAGTTAGACTCAATGTTCGAACAGACGGCCTGGCGGCGATGCCTTGGCAGGTGCAATGGGCGTGGGTGCGTTTACGGATCGATCTCTATCCGCGTCGGCTGCGAGTGAGAACGTCGAGAGGTGCCCGTTACGTGACCGCGGACACAGGAAGACACAGTCGCGCACACGCAGTCAAAGGGAGAAGCGTTCTACCGGCAGGTCACTGTTCCTTAGATCCGCGCCATCGCGAGTGGGGCACGTAGTTGCCCTCGTCGTTGTCGGGTCGTGCCCCCGGGGAGGTCGGTCTGTGGGTATAATTTGGCCGGGGGGGCAAGCTTTCCTCGAGCCTCGCCCTCCCCCGTCCTTCGTCCTCCGTTCATCTCGTCCCTGCCTAGCGCTTGCGCCTGTGCTTGTTCGGCGACAGTGCGACCCTGGCACTCACACGCGCGCATCCTCCTTAGCCTTTCTGTTGTAAGAGGATCCCCACCCCACACGTGCCGGTCTGCAAGATGTCTACCCCTGCACAGGATATGTGAGTGCCAGTTAACGTTATTGATGTCATCCTTAGCTGAGCGCGCACGCCTCGCTGCCTCTACCTCCAGCTATGGTCCGATCTTCATCGGCGTGGTGTTCAACATTCTGTTGTTTGGGATGATGATCACACAGACGTATCTGTACTTCAACATATACAGCCGGTGAGTGGCCCTCGCGTCGTTTCGTCTCGAGTTTCGAGGACATATCCTGACTGACCAGTGGTACCAGTGACCGGCTATGGATAAAGCTGCTAGTACGTCAATTTGCTGTTTCGCCCTGCGCCTTTCGGTTGTCATGTCGCGGTCCGAGGCGTCTGACTGACTGGTCGGTGTCAAGGTGGCCTCATTGTTCGTGTGCGATACTGTCAACACGGGGTTCGACATCGGGTTTTTGTACGAGTCGCTTGTTAATGGTTTTGGTGGGTGCAATGGTGCTTGGAACTGCATTGCGGAGAAGTGCTTAGTGGGGCGTTGTGCGTAGGAGACACCGACGCAGTCACCCACGCTACATGGGGTGAGTCCGATTACGTTACTGGTGGATGGAAGCTTTGCTAACAACCGTGCGTTGCTAGTCTTTGCGACGGGTATGTTGGCATGTATCCTGGGTTGTTCTGTTGCATTTGCTGAACCAAATCATCCTGCTACAAAGACCCTGTGATGACGGTGAGGCAATTTTGCCATCGTCTCATTTTCAAGACTTCATTGGCTGACACTGTTCTGCAGAGTATCATCGCCGCGTTCACACAGCTGTTCTTCGCATGGCGCGTGAAGGTCTTGACAGGCAACTACTTCGCGGTCTGCTGCATAGCGTTCGCCGCTTTTGCCCAGTTTTGTACGCCGACAATTTTCCGTTCCACGGGACTTGGACTGATGAGGCTTGCATGTTGCAGGCGGTGGGCTTGGAACGTCCATCGCGGTGGGGATGATCCCAGAATTCGCCCAGTTCATGCGGTTCAAGGTCATCGTCATCATCTGGCTCGCGTTTTCCGCCGTCGCCGACGTTCTGATCACTGCGGCGCTCGTGTGGCATTTGGTGCGTCGGATGACAGGGAATTTGCCTGCTCTCAAGCGTGTGTCCCTGACTCCTCCCCGATTCGCATTCATGCAGCGGAAAAACAAGACTGGGATGTCGATCACGGACCACCTCATCGACAAAATCATCCGCAGTGAGTCCCTGGAACCATTTGTTCTGATTTGGAAAGAGGTCGTTATTGACCATCGGCTCGGGCCTGCCTTCTCTTCTCTTCTTTTCCCACCGACATAGTGACCGTCCAAACTGGTTTGGTGACGGCGGTCTGTGCTGTCATTGACCTAATCCTCTTCCTGCTCATCGTAAGTTGCCTCCCCCCGAGCGTCGGCGTGGTTGCCTTCGCCATGCACATGCCCGCTTCTGATGCCGTTTCCGCCTCCGGGACTTTCCAGCCCACCGGATGGCACCTTCTGTTCAACTTGCCCCTGTCGAAGCTGTACACAAATTCGCTCCTATCAAGCTTAAACTCGCGACGCGGATGGAAGTATGATACCAGCGACATGGTCAGCGCCTCCCAACACCATCCGGACCTCCCTGGGAGCGGACAGCGGGCTAGGAACGTCCAGGTGAACGTTCTCCGCAGCGATGCCGGACGACGGGTGAGTCTTCCATTCTCTCTCTTTCTCCCCCCGCCCTCCCTCCTTCCGCCCTCTCGCACACGCCCCCTTCACCTTATATACCGAATGCTGACACGTGAATGCTGCAGACCATGCCACAGCAAATCTACATCGACGTCGAGTCACACGAGTTGGTCGACGTCCAAGACGTGAAGGGGACCCATTATTCGAGCCCAAGCTCGTTCATCCCCGACTCGAAGGCGATGTCGACCATCTCAGAGGGGCCGAAGTCTCACTCGGACTCGCGGGGGGGTTCGGAGTTGTCTGTGTGAAGTCGCATTGCATGTTGTCGTAATACGTTTGTCTATCTTTCGATTGCTTTCTTTGCGCACTGGAAAGATTTCATACAGCTGGATCGGATGGACTCTCGCGCCCATGCTCGTTGCCATGTCGCTCGTTTCAGTCTTCTTGACACTTTGAACTAGATCTCCCGAAGGGTTATAAACGAATCCCTAAAGTTATTGTATTTTTATCCGTTGCTCGTCGACCATAATACTTGCCTGTAATCTTTCTAGAAGTCGTAGTCTCATACCAAGACCGTCCGCGCGTTAGGCAGGGTTTGTGTCGAACCTACTAGAAGTCGTAGTTACATAAACCCTGCCTCACTGCCAGTTGCAATAAAGACTTCCTCGGCCTTGTTGCATGGTTAGCCCCAGTTTGGAACGCGGGTGGAGATTACGGGGCGTATGTGACGGACTTGTATTGTACTTGTGTATGAACAATCTATGATATAGAATATCGGCCGAGGGTATGCAGGGCGAGACCAAACAAGGAGCGAAGGTGTGAAATGAAGGTGGTACAGCAGTGTTCTAATCGAATGGGAAGCGTGTCCTTGGTGAGATGTCCGTACCAACAAGCCAACGCTGTCCTCCCCTCCATTTACGAATAATCGTGTATGGCGCTTCATATCAGATTACTTCCATCAGGCCTTCAGCAGTGCGAACGTACGTTCATCTTGTGGGAACGCATTGACTACTGTCAGCGGTGACAGCATACCCGGGCATGCACCGGCGTACGACGCAGGAGCCATACATGCAGGACACGTCCGCAACACCCGGGAGAGCGGTGCAGTCGACGCCTCGCGGTGAGAATGAGTCGAAGGGCGTCATACATCCGCCGCCTGCACAGAACGACCGTCAGCCTCGCTCAACCTCACTCGGCGTCCACGAAGCGAATGAGACGAATACCCACAGCTCTCAAGCTCGTGTTTAACGTCGACGCAGTCCCACGGCTCGCTCACCTGGCCCCGCTGTTCGAACATGCCGCAGGGCGTGAACCCACGCGGACACATCCGCCGGCGGTTCGCGACCCTGTCGAACGGCGACGCGGCGCGGCGCTCGGCGGCGATGACAACCGCGCTGGGACAGGAGGACGTGCACACGCCATTGCACACGGAGTAGGGCGACTCGCAGACGCAGTCGCCGGTCTGTGGGGAGACGGCGAAGCCGTTGCTGCACGTATACGAGCAGGGGTTGCTGAACTCGCAGGCGGGGACCGCGCCGTCGGGGTACTCGCACGTCGAGCCGTACGTTGTGATCTGTTTGAGCGCAAGGAGAATGTTTAGATTTCAGTGCCGGGAAGTCGTAGTTTATGGGTTGGCCGAAGGCTGAGGCCTAAGGCTCCAGACCTCACCTGGTTGACTAGGGTGGCGCTTGTCGCAGCAACCCCGACGGCGAGGACAGCCTAGCAGCAGGATGAACACGCTAATCACATTGCATCACCTCGCGAGAGGACTCACCGCCTCGAGGGCCGGGGTGCTCTGCAGAAAATTTGGCGTAACACTCGAAACACAGACGCAGATGTCTGAGAACAGCAAAAGAGGTGAGTATCCACCCGAGTCTAGCCTTGGCTATTCAAGGTATGCGCACCGATGTATCCGAAAGCCACGAATTCTCCTGCGCTGGGGATCCAGACCTCGAATGTCCCGTCGAGCACAGCGCAGATGTCGCTCGACGTACGACGACTCAGCCCCGCAGACGACGTCCGAGACTGCGCCGAAACAGGAGCCAACCCCACAGCAAGGACACCGAGTACACCGAGCACAAGGTAGACAAGCATGATGAGGCAGAAGACGACGGATGGGTGACGGCGTGTGGGTCTGCGAGAGGCTACGGTCCGTGGAGGGGACCAGAGGGAAAGACTCTGTTGCTGGAGAGGAGAGACAGCATAAGATTATCGGAGCAAAATGGGGGCATACTTACCTTACAAGGTGAAACAACCTGTCAGAAATGGTTTGTCCGGCCTGTCACAAGCTGTAGGTGGCGTCGGATGTTGCAGTTCGGGGGCAGGAACACGATTCGAACAGTATAAGGAACAGGTAGAAATAAGTAGTGTAGAGATCAACGGAGAGCATGTCCGAGTGCCTGGCGCTCGAACGTCAACGGTCTGGAACGACAGATTGTGACAAGGTACGGTAGCGGCACCGTGCACGAGAGAAACTCTTGTCCGAGTATAAATTGTTGTTAAGCATGGCTGCGCCTGCTTGAAGCTCTTGACAATATCAATGAACTGAGAGGTAAGTATTGAGGCCTCTTGAGGGGGTGTTAAATTAGGGTGACCTGCATATGCCAAGCGGCCGTCAACAACTTTAAACCTTCACATCCTTGTACTCAAGCTCTGCTCTCCGAACATCTGAGACATAGGCTTTTGAGTATAATGGAAACGAGGACATTAGTATGCACCAGTCGATACCGTTAGCTATGTCGCGCTTGGAAGGAGACGCATAGTCGCGTCGGAATGCATTCGATGGCTGGGCTAGCTCCGAGTACCTCGTCACCCCCATGAGCCGCCTCGGACACTCTCTGAGTCTGAGAAGCCCTGAGCTCGTTTGTTGGCCAATTTCCTGAGCACTCCTATAGCGGAAGGAGATATAGAATGAACGCCAGGGGACACGGACTTCGTCTTCAAGTTTGCCACTGGTGATTCGGACTAGTACGTACTTCATAGATCCATACTGGATCTAGCGTGCTTCGGCTCGAGTGCGACCGGTTCCCTTAGAGAAGGGCTGACATATGAAACAGAAAAGACAGGATAGCGTAGGATGTAAGCTTGAAGTAAGTTTCAACAAGCACAAAGCGCTCGCCCGGGACGGCGCTCACTGCGGCCTTGCTTCAACCTTGATGCCTTCGACCGCGTTCACGTTCTGCGCACTGCCGCCGCCTCCAGCCCGGCTGAGCGTCCTTAGATTTTGCAATTTGCCAGAGTATTCGCAATGCTCGCCAACGCTAGATGCCCATGTCCAATCTGCCCTGTTGGCAGTCTTCTTCAAGTCCTTGCTGGAACGGCCGCGCTAAGTACGTATACTTAGTCCGCCGAATCACCTTGTCTTTCCATATCCTGTCATAGTCCTCTCAGGGCCTAACACGTTGAACAGGTCGACAAGATGATGACACGCTTGCTCCCATTCTCCCTCGTCAGGGTAGTGTTGTTTGTTGCACACGTCACTGCGACTTTGTACCGTGCTCGAGCTGTCAATCCGGCAGACGATCCGAACAGGGTGCACAGTCCCCCCATCCTGCAGCCAGACCATGAGGTCGAATGGCAAACTCTCGAAGTTCGAACCGTAACTTGGTGAGAATACAGCGGTCCTACTACTGAATTCGTACCTAGACGAAGCTAACGGTGGACGCTCACAGGGACACTACGGGCCTGAACGTAACTGGCCTGAACGGGACGATTCTCCTGGGTTTCGTGCGCCCAGACACGACTAGATTCGTATATCAAGGTACGCGGCTATTCTAGTCACAGAAGCAGCATACAGTACAACGCTCATGCTCACGCCCGTTTCCGCACGTAAAGCCCAGCCAGTTGCCCAGAACTTCGCGCTGGAAGACGAGGCGGTCAACATCATCCTTCCGGATGTGCCTACGGGCTACCGTTACTTCCTCATTCGTGAGTCGTCGTGCCGTTCGGCGCGTTTCGCTCTGACCAGGGGTTCCATCTATCTTCGCAGTGCTCGGCGACATGAACAATACGAGCCCCCTGTTCAGCATCGCAGGCACGGACCAAAATAACGCCACGACTACCGCCCCGCCATTGACCCTACCACCGCAAACGACGATCACGACGCGCTCCGCGACCATTACGCGTACGGACGTTGTCTCGACGGTCGGCGGAGCTTCAACCTCAGCCGCTCCCTCTACTACGAGCCTGACAACGTCCTTGGAGCCTTCCGGGAGCGGCGTGCCAAATAGTTCTGTCGCGTTGGGCATTAATATTGGCAATACGTTCGTTTGTGGAGGAAAAATGCTCCTACTCGTACTACTCGTGCTGCTCCTTGTGCGTTAGCTGCACCTGTATTTTCCATATAGTTCGGATATATTTCCGTGCCCTGTTCACTGTCCTGCATGATTGTGGCTATGGCATCGTAACACTCACGACAGGCAATGCCCCAAAACGATTAGACCCGGTGCCGATAGACACAATGCATTAAGGGGGAATCGAACCCCCGGCGGGTCGATGGCAACGACCCAGGTTACCACTACCCCATTAATGCATGCCAGATGTGGACACCGTGAATATGAGTGCGCAGCGACGGAGTGCCGAGTCCCGACGGCTCGCGCCAAACTTTGAAGTGGTCCGTGCGCGGGGGCGGTCACCTATATAAGCTGGGGCCAGACATCGTTGTTTCCTCACCACTCTGGCCTTTTGGCTTAGATCAAGTGTAGTATCTGTTCTTAATAGTTTAACCACTATTATGGAGGCACCGCCTCCATTATTGGTTATCTAATTTTTGCAGCCCTTGTCCCCCGAGCTCTGCTCGCAACTCGGGGGCGCGATGACCTTGCCACTGCACTGCCGGCTTGTGTCGTCGGGGGATCCTCCTTTTTCTTTTTGTGACACTCTTGGGACTGGTCGCTTGACCAGGAGCTCAGTGTTTCAAATGGATAAAGGAAGGTCAATGTTTTTTGGGTTTTGTTCTTGTCGTTCGGTATCAACTCTTGCTGGGTGCGTTGAGTCATACTTATGATGAAAGGCGTTCTTGTCGTTCTCTGCAGTATGGAATGGTGCGGGGTGCAAGATGCACGCTATAAATTATTCCATTTCTACATCCATGTTAGCGGTGAAAACCAATGATGTTCCATGCATACATATATGTACACAACTGAAGTCCAATGACAAAACAATGCAATGATTCCACCCAATGCATAAAACTTTTACATAAGCTTGCCGTTCGTATAGCTGCTGGAAACCGGAGATCCATGTCCACCACCCTTCTTGAATGCTTTCCGTGTTGCGAACAGCACACTGTCCACAAGAGAGGCTACCGTGAGCACTCCTCCAACAATGGCGCACGTCCTGGTTCCGCGAAGGATCAGTATCAGCAGGACAAACTACCACAGAAGGACGCACGAGGTGAGGAAGTGGGCAAAAGACTGTCGCGTCTCGACATGGCGAATGAGCAGGGGCGAGATCTCATAGTTGAAGAACGCGCCAGGAACGCCGCCGTTCCCGTGGGCGACGTGGAGACCAGCTGGAGAGTTCTCCATAGGGCCCTTGTCGAGATCACGCTCGAAGTGCGTTGCGCTGTACTGATGCGTGCCGACCTAAGATGGACCGCGTCATCGCTCAGAGCTTCCAGCGGCGGCATTTCAATTCGAAACCCGGCACGTACCTTCCTGCCGTCGATCGTCTGGAACTGCGTCGAGACGACCTTCAAGAAGTACTGGAACATATATTGCTGCTTGATGGTCTACAGCGCGCGGTCAGCCACCCCCACTCACACACTCTCACTGGTCCTCCCGCGAAAGCACGCACCCTGCCCTGGGTGCCGTCGAGCGGGTTCGCGTCGATGCCCATGCGGGCCTTGAGCTCCTTGCCGAGGCGCGCCCTGCTCGGGTCGTACTCGTCGTCGTTCTCGAACGCGAACTGGTGGATCTCATGTGTGAAGTCGTGCCGGTTCCCGTCCGTGCGCAGGTACGGCACGAGCTCGTACAGGTTATGCGCGCTCGTGCGGAACGAGCGGCCGGGCGAGAGGTGGATGTTGCCCACGACCTTGTTCACGCGCACGCGCCCCGCGATGTTGCAGCCCTCGTGCGCCTGCTCCTTCAGCTTCTCCGACCAGCCCTCCTTGACGCACTATGGGAAATAAAAGGAGCGGGGAGATGACGGTCAGGACGCGCTTCTCGCTGCGAGCACCCTGCCATACACACGCGCCAGCACGGGTGCATAGAGGACGGGACACGTACTTGCTCGATCGAGTCTGGCCGGTTGAAGCTCCATCCCCTGTTCACATACGCCTGCCGGACCTCGTCGCAAGTCTGACAGCAGCCACTTTCAGGCTCGACACCGCCGTAGCAGGACCCACAGTAGCCGTTCTGGCGCTGCTCATTGATCCTGTCGAGGTCGTTTTGGAGATCGGTGATGGTCGCGTGCTCGACGGGCTTGCCATGTTCGTCGAGGCGAGTCTTGAGGATGTTGTGCGTGATGTCGGTTTGCGTCTCTCCGGAGATGTCCATGACGTCAAGACTGAGAACTGAGCGGAAGGAAAACAGTGAGCATATATTGGCGTGCCTCTACCACCGTGGATGAACGTCATGATGTAGAGGGACATGATGCACCCTGAGCATCCATTCCACTGACGCGAGAGGACTTGAGAGAATGGGACACTCACGGTAGCATGGCACACGGGGGAAGGTAATATTCATGTTCGCCGTGAGCTTCTCGCCCCTGCTCCGGTCGACGACGATGGACGTGTCCACATTGACGCGGCGGTAGTCGAAGAACTCGATGGAGGTAAAGGAGAGGATGATCGCCGCGGCGATAATGGTCACTTCATGGGTGCGGCCATCCGGGGTTAGACTCGCGACGTCACGGAATGGTGAGCTGTCGTGCGGGTAAGTACTCACAGAGCGCTCCGGTGCGTGTCTTGACCTTGACGTCCTCCGTCGTCTGCGCGCACAGTCAGGACACGGTTCCACGCCTTGCATCGCTGGCAACCGCGTAGCCGAGGCAAATCGCGAGAAGATAGTGCTCACCTTGCCGAAGGCGTCGACGCCCTTGAGGGCGCTGAGGAAGCCCTTGGCCATGGTGTCCCGCAGTCAAAGAATCCGAATAACCTAGAAGAGAAGAAAGCCGAGGAGAAGGAGGGCGCAGAGGGCGGCCTGGCCTCCCTGTCGGACGGGATGGTGGTGGTGGTGGTGAGGAAAGTTGTTGTGAAGGTGGACGATGCGGCGCGCGGGTGCTCGTCTCCGGACTCCGCCACTGGCACGGCAGATATGAGGCGCGTGCGAGATGGGCGACTGCTCTCGAGCTGACGTGTCATAGCCACATGATCGCGCTTCTCTGCTCTCGGCCTCGCGCGCGTGCATCGCCCGCCGACCATCCTCCAGGAATTACCCGTACATATCTTCCTACCCTACTCTACAGGTGGTACCGTACATAATGCGCGGGGCACCGAGAAGAGCCCGGGCGCGCGGAATCAGAGATCGATGCTATGGTTGCGACGCAATCCTGTCTACGCCTTGCTTTACCTTGCCAAGCAGGTTCCGGACGCCGTCTTTGATGCCTTCTGTCTGCAAGCTCACACCCTCGCCGCTTGTCCTGTAGACCCCTGGAGAAGCCCCGCCGAGACTCACGTTCACACCCCCGAGGTTGAGGTTGAGTGAGGGCATGTTGTTTGCGGAGCCCGGCGGGGGCTCGTACACCGACGCGGGGAAATTCGAAGCTGCAGCGCGGACCATGTCCAAGAAGCTTCAAGACGCGACATGAGTGCGTGCACTTCGATCAATCTCGAGGGACAGCGTTACCTGGAGGAGTTGTGGATGCAAGTTCCTCCGAGCAGGAGACGCGTTCCGGCTACCGCGGAAGGTCCGCCAGAGGTTGCTTCTTGGTTCAACATTGCGACAACTCGTGCTTCAGTATATGTCGTTCCACCAATCATGAAGATGATGACGTCTCCCGGACTGCCGACACAAGGTCAATCTCGGACTTCGGAGGGAAGTCATACAACGTACCGCTGCAGACCCGCATTGGGTCCCGCACCGTCCAGGAAAGGATGTGTGGTGTCTCGGAGTCGGCCTTTGAACAGGTTCTCCAGCGTCTGTGCCAAATGCGGTGTATGCTGCATGTACACGTTCTCCACGCCTTTCAAGCCCTTCAGCGCAGATCGGCCTTTAGCGAAGAGCCCTTCAGCCGTGAAAAGGTCTTCTTGTCGTTGGTCTGAGCCCGCAATGTTCAAAACGACATACACTAGCTGGCAGATACGTCAACGCTTGACATAGAGCTTAACGAACCTGACACGCACCCGTGCGTCTTCTCGCGACACACCGTTCTCAAGCATCAGGTTTATGAGCGAAGCAACGTTATGTGCCTGCGTCTTCTGGTATCGCAACGCGTACAGCATCACCAGCCGCAACTTGTTCCAAGGTTGGATCGCCGCATTAGTGATCAGCGCCTGCACGCTCTACAGCCCCAAACAGCCCCATTAGCGCATCTTCTCCCTCTGTTTACCTTTGACGTAAATGCGACTCACTCTCAGATCCGCCCCGGAGCCAGTCGCGAGTCCCTGCTCGACCTCCCCTAGCTCGAGGAGCTTGTCACGCTCAACGAGACGGCTGAGCTCGCCGACGATCGCGACGTGCTTGCTCACGTTCCCGCCAAGCTTCCGGAACTCGGGGTATTCCTCCACGAAGCGCTTCATGTCTGAGATGGACTGGATCTGCGCGGGGTTGTGCGCGAGCGAGTGCGACTGGTACGACTGCACGTAAGACTTGAGCGCAGTCCCGAGGTCCCCGAACGTCGCCAGGTGGTGCGCCTGGAAGAACGGGTCCGTCCCTGGGGTCAACGTCACCTCCTGCACCGTGCGCATGCGTTGACGCGTGTTCTGTCATCAGCACTTCTTCGAACGAATCAAGGGAAGGCAAGGGAGAGCGAACCTTGAGTTCCGGCCGGATGTCCGGGACCAGAGACAGGTCGACGCGGCCATTCTGAATCCCGAGCAGCTCGTGCACCATCGCCTGATACGTCCATTGCGAGAGTATTGGGGTGACCGGGTCGCTGCGCCTGTCGAGGATGACGAGCAGTGGGGGGACCTGCGTCAGGCGGAAGTCGAACAGCTGCTGCTCAGACTGTATTCGGTGCTGTTCGCGCGTCCGTCCGTCAGCGTTAGTCACCTCCCGCGATTCGAGAATCAGAACGGGGGCGTACGCACCTGCACCTCAACGCCGAGCTTCTTCGCCATGGGGCTCGACTTCTCGTACCTGATGACAGGCTTCTTCTTCAAGCTCAACAGCGCAGCGGTCACGCCCTGGACGGCACGCTCGAGCGCGCTGGGGTCCCATGTATTCGGCGAACTGTCGTAGAGCGGGCGCGAGGAGGTGGGTGTGTGATTGAGCGAGAAGAGGGAGGGCAGGATGGGGGCGAAGTCTGCAAAGTATTCCTTGAGGGCGCGCGTGAGACAAAGGTCAATGACGTACACGAAACACGTCGGAAATAGACTTAGAGAGCGGTCGCGCGCTATGAGCTCGCGCCTGCGGTGTTGACCGCAGGGGCGGGAGGGGCAGGGTGGAGTGACAGGATGGTATGATGCGGAGGGGACTAACCTGGACTTCGCGGACGACCTCGTACTCGTCCACGTCCGCGAGGCGTTCAATGGTAGTCTTGCTGAGGATGTTGCTGAAGTCTTGAAGCGCATAGACCCAGCCCGGGATGAGCTCGAGATGTGGTGGAACGAAGAGCGGAAGGAAGACGCTCACTGACAGAGGTAGTATTCCCCGTACTTCGGCTCGCGCAACTCGGCGGAGAGGGCTTCGAAGCTGTCCTCGCTGGGCTGGAGGAAGCAGACGCACTTCATATGAGGCATGCGATCGCGCTTCTTGTTGTCGATCTTGTCCGTCAGGTAGACTTGGTGCGACAGGAGGGTCGACTGTGTCGCGGACAAGGACACGATGGGTGTCTACAAGTAAATGCACATAAGAACCGACTGCCCTGACGATGCGCGATGGATGAAAGCCACGTACAGTATGATTATCCAGCAACAGGACCTTCATCGAAGCTGGCGTCGACACCATCTTCGTGATGTAGGTCTCTACAGCCTTCACGACGTCCATAGCGCGACTTTCGGGACCTGGACTAGGGGAACGAGAGGGTAAAAGTGCTCTGTTTGGTGGATTCGCCCCCTTCCGTCGTCGTTGCCAGCTTTATCTGTCTAAGTGTAACCAGGTAGGTGGGAAGAGAAGATGGGGGTGAGTAGACAAGTGCCGAGCGTAGCCTGAGGAAGATGCGTTTCGGCGCGACTGTATGTGGCGGCGCGCCCATTGTGTAAAACCCCATGACGTCCTTTCTTCTTTGACCATCACCACCAGCTGCTGCTTTCCAGCTATTTCTGTGCTCACGGGCCCTCATCCTGGTCTGACGGTACCAAGTTGGCCCCCCGAATATCACGCAATGGCCTCGGCTTCCGCAACACAAGAGTCCGAACCCCATGCGTTCGTCAAAGAAGAGCTCTCTCGCGCTCTCAACGAGCAGTCATTTGGGATTACGAGCCATGAGATTGTGTCGTCCACGCCATTGAAGGCGGCAGCGAGGGTGGTACTATTGGAAGGCGACACTATTCTGTTGTCTTTATCAAGCAGGGGTTTCCAGGTGCGCACGTTTGATTCCTGCTTGACACTCCGTACGAACGCAGCTTCTAGCTTCACAGCCTTAACGAGTCTCCAACGGACCCCAACTTGGATGCAGAGCTTGTTTTCGAAACCCTTGAGCAACTCCTGCAATCTGTCAGTCTACAATACGATGCCGCACGGCGAAGCGCACTCATTGCGAAGCTTGATGCCCTCGCCTCTCCGCAACCTCCATGAACCCCTGAGGTCGGTCTTGTTACTGTTTTGACGTCTTACTGCAGTAAGCCTCTAAGTTGTCAACCAGCATCCCATGCCTTTCGGCAGTGCACAAAGCAAATATAGTGCTACATTCAACTCTGTAACGTCAATCGCACAAGTGTAAACGTACAAGACATATTCTCCAACACCGGCTTCCCACTCTATCGAAGATCTTAAACCTGGAACTTGCCCGTTTCCTTCTTCCTTTTCATCGCCTCCTGGTATGTCTCGTCTGTGAATACGAACTTGGCAGAGCCTGTCCTCGCCTTCTGTATAGTATCGTTGATCCACGCCCGCTCCTCGTAGTTGCGCACGCAGTTCGCCCACCATCTGTCCATGCTGCTCATGAGGATGTCGCTGCAGAGAATGTTGTTCCCGCTCTGCTCGGAGAGCATGAACAACAAAAAGCCGGCGTTGTACCGCTCCAAGTCAAACTCAGACAGACACTTCAGGATGCGGGATATGCGGAGGTTGTTGTGTGGTGCGCCTGCATTGTCACGTTAGTTGGTCGAGGAGGATGTGATTGGATTGGAGACGCGTACGAGCAAGGTTGAAGTATCTGTCTTGCCAGTTCTGGGTGCGACGGAGTTCTCCTGTCTCTTTGGAGACTAGCTCCATCCCGTAGAAGCCGAGCATGATCTCGTACGAACGCTCGATGCGTTCGATGATCTTTGGGTCCGCTTTCATCGCCTCGATCTCATGCTTTTGCAAAGGTTGTGCTTCATAGTTCATTCCATACTCTTGCAGGGGGAACCTGTGACAGTCTCGCTCTTGCATTCGGGTGGCAGGACAGAGGAGCAGGTACGTACAACCATTGTATGTAGCCGTGCTTGCACTCGAGTTTGTCATAGTCCGTCTTCCACCTGTTAGAATGTCTGCTCTAGCACGGGAAAACACGGAAAGCTGTATCATACGCCTTACTGCTCGTGAAGGTCATCGATGAAGAGATTGTCCGGCCTGCAGCGCTCTTTGTTGGAATAGAACTGGAGATTCGACTTCATTGAAATGTCGTCCGGAACATTGGAATATCGGTCCAAAAACTCGCGAATATCTCTAGGAAGGGACATGGTACGTAGGCGAAGTCTCGAAGCAAGGGTTGGGACTAGGACGGGTGTCCTATTAGGGTGCAGAGCCTTACAGCATTCCACCCAGCAAGGTTTAATAATAAGATCGAACTGTCATCTTTACGTCCCAGCAACGGACACTAAGCAAGGTTCAATCCGCCGGGAGAACGCGAACGTCCAAAGCGCTGCTTGAGCGACCATTATCACTAGAGTCGGAGTTTAATTATTGATTATCTCGAGCCAGCGACCCTATCGGAGTTCATTGAGGCAGTAAGCCGTGGTAAAGTCACGCTTGGTGCCACGCCACAGGCGCGACCGAACAACGCGTGCAGGGTCTCCGACGTCGAAGCCGTTGTTGAGCTCGACCCATGCCTGGCGTTCCGAGATCCATGCCGTCCTCCTCCTCCTCCTCCGTCTCCGTCTCCGATGCCCTCACAAACCTCTCCAAGGCTGCCACGGCAGCAGTGCGTTATTCTCTTGTTCTATGTTCCAACCATGGTGGCTAACCCAACCATGCTCTTCTAGCTCAGTGCCGTCCAAGGCGCTCATGATCAGGTATACGTACAGGCCGAACGCGCTCGCGCGGAGAGAGACGATGCATTGAGGGCTTTACATGATGCCCAATTGGACGCAAAAGACCTCGAGGGCCGAGAAGAAAGATGGAAGGCTGCTGTGAGTGCTATCAGGCTACATTGTTCTTCGTCTTGAACTCACCGCCTACATATGTCGTACAGTTGGACAAGTCAGACTTGACAGTATGCCTCTCTATGCCTTTCGCGTGCTGACAGTTTAGTTTATAACAGTTTTGACCAGATAAAGCACCAAACCGAAACAATCACACAACTCCGCTCTGAGGTCCAGACATGGAAGACACAACTGACCCGACTCGAAGAATCCTCAAGGCAAGAAATAGATGGCTGGAAGGAGCAATACCTCCGGGCAGAGCACGAGCGAGCACGACTCTCCGCTCGCATCGAGGAGCTCATCGCCGGCCAACTAGCGGTACGTCCCTCTCCCTGTCCTAAACGAACCACACATCCCAACATCCCCTCCCGCCCTTTCGTCCAGTGGAACGCCGCCACGCACGCATATACCGCCCCCTACACACCACGCATAGGCTATGCCGAGTTCCCAGAACCCTCCGCCTCCTCCTCCGGGCTCACCACCAAACGCGCGTCAACCTCGCACGCCCGCCGCGCACCCGGCACTCCTCGCGCTAACGGCCATGCACCCGCCCTCGACGACGATGACGACGACACTCCACTGACCTCCGTACGCAAGCCCAAAACAAATACCAACAGAAACGTGTCGCAGCCCGAACGTCGATCCCGCGCAGCAGCTTCTCCCAGTCGCGCACCCACCGCACGGCGGAGGGAGAACGCGGCCGTCGCAGACGTTCCCCAAGCCAGCGGGAGCCATGCGACTCCCCGAACGGCCCCGGGCGCGCAGCCAAGCACGGCCCCGAGGACGCAGCTCATTCGCCGCGTGACAGCGGTCGTCGACGTCAAGGAGGAGGACGACGACGATGAGGAGGGGCTGGATGACTTGGAGTCCGCGGCGTCCGGGTCGATGTACGACCCGGACGAGCGCCCGCCTGCGACTGCTGGCAGTCGGCGGCGGCGGGGGTCGACCGCGTCTGGGAGGTCGAGGCGTTCCAGACGCGAGTTCGACGACGATGATGATGATGAGGACCAGAGGGTGGACGAAGTGGGGGAGACGCACGGCGACGACGGAGGCGATGCGGAGGATGATGAGCTGCTGCTGGGGCCGAAGGTGAGTTCTCCTGCCTCTCCCTGCCTCTCCCTGGTTCTCCTCGGCTCCCCCTGAGGTTTTCCCCGCCTCTTCCCCCTTCTTCCAGCCTCCCCCTGCTTATCCCTTGCCTTGCCTTGTCTGTGCAAGCCCCTTCGATATGTCCGGCCTGTGCATGATCTTTGACAGACGGTGATGACGGACCTTCTCCCTTGGCACTACAGACACAGCAAACGCGGAAGCCTCCACGGACACCGTCACAGGGACAGCCTGGTGGCACGAAGCCATCGCGAACGGGGGGCGGTGCAAGACAGGTCGGTTCTACCAGGAAGCGAAAGCTGGCGGATGGTGACGCCGGCGCGGCTGGTGCCCGACCTGGGTCCGCGAAGGTGGCCAAGTCGCGGTGAGACTCGTTCTGTAGGTTATGATGGCAGTACGCGGTGCCAAGTGTATGCTTATATCGGGGACTAAACTCGTTTTTGTCGTGGAACGCGCATGCAAGCCTCTGAAGATGCAGCTAATATTCTCCTCCGGAGCGCTCGTCTAGATGAAAAGCAAGTATGATCAGTGCTCATTAACATAAAAGCACAGGTTGTGGGGTGCATCCCTATGAATCGCTCTCATGTAATCTGACAGAACTCTGATAGGTCTCGTGCTTCAAGAACAGACTGGTTTGCGAGCTCTCGAACAGCTCTTCCACCCTCGCCCCTCCTCCTTCAGACCCAGAGTCATGCCCCGGCTCCGTCCCTTCCCCTCGACTTTCCCACTGGAGACCGAAGAAAACATCATCGACCATCTCTTAGACTGTCCCTGCCCTGTGCCATTGCGCTTTGACCTGTCGTACATGGCTTCCCCGCAGCCGTTTCCATCTCCTCAGCTCTATTCGTATCAAGAGCGGGCGGCAGCTCGAGGGGTTTGAAGACATGCTCAAGACATATCCGACCCGACGTTCGTGGATCGCCTCGGTGACGATGGCGCCGATGGCCAAGGAAATGAACCTGCGGAGGCTCATCGACACCTTTCCTGCCACGTTGCTCGCAAACACTCCGAACCTGCGGCGCTGGGAAATCAACCAAGCAAAGAAGGCCCCACTATTCTTCCCCAACTTCACCCTCATTCGACTGCGGTACTTTTCTATCCATGAGCTGCACCTCTCTTCTGTCCAGCTTGGGTCTTACGCGGAGCTCATTTGTCTTCTCATTGTGTTCAGGCGACTGGACTGTCTGAAATGCACCAATCTAGGATTCACTCAAGTTCGTACCCATGGTATCATCTCATCTCACTAAAGGCTACGGCCCGTCGTCGTCTTGAGAAGCTCTCCACTTTGATGGTGAATCTCGCTCGGCCATGCACGTGGCTTCCACATCGCTTGTCACTGAGGGTGCAACATGCGAGCAGGTGCGGGAGATGAAGCCAGCGGCGGTCTCCCTGTTAGTCAAGGTATTGTCAGAGGCTTTGGTGAACACGTCTTCACATCAAGGGCACCAAGTGGCATGTTAGTAAGTGCAACTCAGTTGACTATATGTTTATTGATCCGAAATAAGACCTTCACATCGGACACCCACAGTACCCTTGCCCAAGGCGTTCACTGTACCTGTGTTGTCCAAGATTTCGTCGATTACTCTCCACTGGACATAAAAGCCAGACCAAGGCTTGCACGAACTTGCAGGGGTTTTTACGAGTGCTGCGGGTCTCACAGCGGATCATGTACGCTGGACCTCAAGTCTCCAAAGCCTTGGAATTTAGCTGCAACTTGACGGCTCCGTTAGCCAGCAACATCAAGCACACATGAGATCCCCCTCCCCCGCCACGGCATTGAGAAACGTCCTTACATCAATGAAGGCGCAGTGTCTTCGCCTGGAGCAAGCGCTGGCCGACCTGTGCTTGAAAAAGTACCTAGTCTCCGTGCTTCTTCCCTCCCAATGGACTCGTAACGACAACACTCTCAAGACATGTCGGGGGGAACGCTTTTCTGGGTTGCACGAGAAAGGGATGGTTACGATGTGGAACGTCTGTCGCGACCCATCTCCAGGCTCGCTAGCAATAACCTTTCAGGCACGAGTCCATATGGTATGGACGTGAGACATGGAAATGCTGTCGTCGCCATTGTTGCTTCCCCGGACGCAAAATGGATTGCTAGTGGATCGAAGGACGGCTCCATCATCCTACGGGACGCGAGGCATCCTGGCTGGGTCGCGGATCAGTACCAGGGTTTTGCCGATTCCTCTCGTCCTTTGTCGTTCTCTCCCGACAGCTCTCGGATCGTATTCCCTGCCAACGACCCGACTACGGCGTTCCATGTCGGGCAACTGCGCGCTCAGAGTGACAGCACTCTCTTTTCCGCGCTTCGTACCCCGACCAGCCAAGGCTGACGGTCTTCGCTGCACTGTGCGTGGTCGCACGACAGCTCAAAGGCGTCTGCCGTTTACTTCTCCAGAGGATGCTGCCATTCAGTGGACACGTTCGTATGGGACGCGACGAGGGATATACTCTCCTGCATACACTTACCGACTGTCCAATCCGTAAATCTCCCCTTGAGAATGGGGGAGTCGTCGAACGCAACGCATACATGCCTCTCCTCAACTGTGTTCTCGACGGCCAGCAGCTCGTGGTAGCATGGCTTCGCGATATGTTCCTTAACGAGCAGGACGCGGTTCCCTCGTCACCGTCGCGCCGGTCTCAGGCTTGCCATGCATTATTACCATGCCGCGTTTGGGACGTCGCCACGGGCCGAGTTTCAAGTTGTCAAGGCCGATGACGACCCGCAAACGTCCTATTTGATCATGTTCGAGCGGGACCGGCGTCGGCTGACGACCCTTTGCGGCGACTATGTTTACGACTGGAATTGGACCGACTGGTCCCCCGGGGGGTTCTGGATGACCGACCTTTCTGAAGGACGCACGTTTCCAGTGTCCCCAAATGACCAGCGAGAGCTCTTTTGGAGCGACACGTCGTTCAGTGTTTGGGATGCTTGTCCTCATCGATGTCGATGCGTCTCGACGTTCTGATGTGCGAACGTCGTGGGCGGGTGTTTCTCCCCGGACGCACGGCATGTTGCTGTCTGCACCGAGACCGACGACAAGGGTCTGGTGCAAGTAGGAATGTCGTAGGACGGAGTACTGTTGGGGAAGCTTCAGGTACAATATGCTATGATTCAAGTGTCTTAAACCACCGAATCGTCGTCTTCTCCGGAGACGGGAAAGGCCATGTACCTCGGGACGTCTCACGGCAGAGTTCACAGTTTTCCCTTCCCCCCCCCTCCTGACTTCGGCCAGATGCGACCCAACACGACCACACGATGCGATGGGAGCGATACGATGAAAACTCAGATATCTGACGATAAGATCGAAGGACGAGGCTATAGTACAATTGTCGATCATACGGGAGACGCGGTATAGGACACTAGTACTATAGATGACAGGGTGAGGTGGTGCGGGTGATGGACAGACAGCGAGGACAATGATGGGGGGTAATGTAACGGGCCCTTTGGTACTTATGATGATGGATGTGGCACTAAGGACTATAAATGTCATGCGTGTCATGTAATGTCCCAGGGCAGACGAGGAGTTGCGGGACGCCAATGAGGGGGGTAACCTGGGTATGCGTGCGGGAGGGTGGGGTGATGAACTTGATTTCCTCCGGACAAGACGGGCGGCCTCACTCGCGGAGTGCGGAAAGCGCGGGGCCAAAGCTAGACAGCATTGAGAGTGTCGTAATTCGTGAGTCGTGAAGGCGAATTGTATTCGGCTACACCATTTCTGGGCCCGCAGGAAGACGGCGGCGCTGTGCGTCTTTCGCCCGTTTGGCCAGTTCGCGGGCCCGCTTATTACTGAAGAAAAAGGCGACATGTCAGTAACGCTACACCAAACAACAAACGCGGCAGTAACATTAAAACGCACGGCTTGTTGAGGAGGGACTCTGCGCCGGTATAGAACAGTAGGTCGTAGGCGAAAGTGCCGACTATCAATTACGGGAAGGGAATATGGTTAGCCATCAGGGGCGACATGATGGGAGTGGAGCCAAAGTGACGTACAGAGGGCACCCACAATGGGCGCGATGACTGGGCACCACAGCCAGTAATGGCTCCTGAAAGTGAACACTGGCAAACAAGGTTCAATATGCGTGGTTCAAGTCACTGCGAAGCTTGGACGCGACTTGCCTGGGGCGCCGTAGCCAACCATGGCGGTCAGGAGCCGAGGTCCGAGGTCACGAGCAGGGTTGATGGCGTAGCCTGGCGACACGAGTCATCGGTAGCTGCTCGAGATGGGGTTCACAAATAAATTTGGCCTTACCAGTCTGCATTCCTAACGAAGCACCGATGCCGAGGATCATGATGAAGAGTACCAGGGGGGCGAGACCGGGTGGTGGAGGACCGTTTTTCGCATCGCCCATTGCACATACCACGACGAGCAGCACAGCGGTGCCAAGGAACTGGGGGAAAATATTTAGAGGGCACCGCAATCCACATACGCGTGGAGTAACCCACCTCATCAAACCACGCCGACACCGAGGTCATGTACGGCAGCTGGAGAACACCGAAAGCCCGCTTAGATAACCGTGCGTAGCGGCCGGAGCAAAAACGTAAGCGAGCGTCGTACTTACCGCGTACGTGGAGAACAGGCCGGCGGTCCCGGGGACGGTGCGGATGTGCCGGCCGCCCTCGACGAGGTCGATGGCGTGGATGTAGTTGGCGTAGATGACCCCGGCGCCGCACAGGCCGCCCATGATCTGGGCGAAGATGTACGTGGGGACCTTGCGCCAGGGGAAGCCCCGGAACGTCGCCAGTGCGATCGTTACCGCGGGGTTGATGTGGCCGCCGGAGATGCCCCCAGAGACCCACACGCCCAGAGCGGTGCCGACGGCCCATCCGAAATTGAGGGACAGGTAGTCCTGTAAACGCGCGGCGGGGTCAGCCATCGAGAGGGCGATGAAAATAATCAACGGCGCGGGAGGGCCGGACGTGGGGAAAGAAGCGCAGATGCGGGGTACGATCGCGATGTGAGTACTCACGCCGTACACCATCGACGCGACCTTTGTGTTCTTGGAGAGCTGTGTCTGGCAGTCGACCCCAGCCCCGAATATGATGAGAATCATGACGCCGAAGAACTCGGCGGCGGGCTCCCGGATGTACTCGCTGGGAACGATGATGCTCTGGTAAGCTCAGGCTGTTATCGTAATAGCATGGGAGGGATTTGGGCCTACCGTATCCGGGACCAGCGATTCGGGTATTTTGCGTAGTGGGCGAGGAGCTCCTCGTCAGTGGAACCATTGATGGAATGGCTGAACTGGGAGGGGCTGTCGACGTCCTCGGTGTAAGACTCGTCCTTGGCGTCGGAGGAAGCGGGGGAACGCCTGCTAGTGGAACGCATCGACATCGTGCTACTCGAGGGAGGGGGAACACAGAAGACCGGGACTCGGGGAGACGAGAGGCAGGGCGGGGTGATTAAATAGTTGGACCGGGGCGACGGATGGTAGGGAAGGGCGATCTAGATATAAAGCGTCGCGGTTCGATGACAGGACCAAAGATTCAGACCGGGGCCAAAACGGGGCAAAAGAACGAGCTGGATTGGCAGAGCCTGACAGGCGGGAGGGGGTCAGCCGGTGATACAGATAAGGAACAGCCAAGACAGTTTGCCTTCGGTCTGGAGTCCGACTCCCATGATGACTGCACCAGAAGGAACTGGTGGTCTGGCTCCAAAGCAGAGCCAAATCTGGGGCAGGGCGTCCCGAGAACAGTCCACATGGGCAATTCTGGGGCGCCACGGGCCTGGAGCCGGCGGCTGTTCCCAGCGGTCTCTGTCCAAGGGTGAATCTGGGGTGAATGCGTATCGTTGGTTGTCTCGTACCCGTCGTCTTTCGGCGGTGGCGGGTGCGAGCGAAGACGGGTGGGTACGAGACAAGTCGCAGGCTTGTTCTGCCCCTCGTCATTGGGCGCTTCACGTGACTCTCTTCCTTCCTCGGCGGTGGGTGATCCGGCGCTGGTCACTGGCTTGCCATCGCCTTCTCCTGCCTGCCTGCCTCGCATCTCTGCACGTTCCCTGAATGTCTTCTATCAGGCCGTCTCAATGGTCCATCGACCGACACTTCTCGCCCAGCTCCGGGCTCATTTGTCACACTTGCGTCCGCAAACGTAATACTTTGCCCAAATATCTTCCCTGCGCTTCCTCCCCGTCTGCGTCAACTGCCATGATGCGAAGGCCTTGCACTAGCTGAAACTCGACTTTTGGCGTCGCTTTCCACCCCGCTCCCGTACCCTCTCACCTCCGGAGCTCTACCTAAAATTTCAGTCGTCAATCGAGCGTGCAGATGCCCAAATCCTCCCTCTCATGTGTCTGTCTCGGGCTTTAGTTTCCGCATCACCTGTCCCCGAATCCTCAGTCATGAACAGCCACAGGAACAATTTTGTGGTCACCCTTTCATATTACTTACCCTCACCTGAGCCAAGTGATGGTGCACGCCATGACAGGTTGCCTGCAATGCCTCCGGTATACAGCCCTCCGGTCATTACTCATTCACTCTTTTCAATTCCTACTCTGCTCCCCGAGTAGTGCTTCGAGCTGGGCCGGTTCCTCAAACTGTTTGGTCCTACACGCATCCTCTTCGCATGAAAATGAAAATTTGACAGGGCTCGAGGACATCTTCTGTCACGCTGCCTTCCCGCGCTGATACGGTGCGATTCCCTCCACCAATGTGTTGGTCATGGGTACACCGCAGCATTTCAGGAAACGCTTTGTTGTTCCGATGCGGACAGCCGGCTATCAGCAGTTCGAGGGGCAAAGGCACGTCCTTCCCTCTCCATTCTCTTCGCTCCATGTTTGGGTCTAACATCATCTTTGTCACACAGAAAACACTGCTCTGTCTGGAACGCTTCTTTGCCCACTCGCCTGAACAATCTGGCTGCTCCGCGCCGAGTGCCCACATGGTACATGCCTGCCGGCGTGGCTCGGCAAGAAAGTTAGGAAGGCACTCTCAGAGACGCTTGCTATGTACAAACCTTGACAGCTTATGTAAGTGAACTTCAAACAGACCTCCACAACACGATCGAGATGCGACAGGGCACGTCAATCGGTGTTAACGGTGCAAATAAACGGCTATAATTAATGTGTACAGGCAGGCTTAAATACCGCGGACATAGGACATAGCATACCCGCCTTCTCGGTTGCCTCCTCTGGGTTAACATTAAGTCTCATCGGTAGAGATGAATGGTCTGAATCAGACACTGTGATCCTGGTACCCCTGCACCCATGCCTGCATGCGAGCCTACCCATACACATCACGATCTTCATTGAGTATAAATCCTCTATGGCCTTTGAATACGCTAATCCAGATGGAAATGGCTGGCCCTAGCTCGAACCTTTTACGATCGGTACGTCATCTCCTCAGCTTGATCAGAGACCGCTGCTGTGGAAGACAGATTAAGATTTCAAATGAGATGTTTCACATCCTCCAAGCTTCTGTACGTACTTATGCACACATCCGACTAACTGTGAAGGTAGTAGGGCGGCCGTAAGTAGTGTTTGTGCAGCCGTAAGTAGTGTTTGTGCAATAATGTGGAGCTGGAGGCTAATGGGCAAACCTTAACCTTAATTCATGGTTGGCGGCGTAGTGGCGTAATAGGCGCTTGATTGCAGAAGGCACAGCCGCTGCAGCAGCCGTGGCCCAGTCTCCCTGCGACTGTCGCAGACTTCCCACTGTACCTCATCATCATCACCTACTCATCCACCAACTGCTTATTCCAATCACGTCCAAATGTCTATGCTGGACAAGTTCCGCAAGGGTGCGCAGAAGGCCGGAATCCAAGCGACCGCGTTCCTGAAGGAGGGCTCGAGCAAACTCGCTAACGAGTCCCAGCACTTCGTCCAGGGCTTCACCCTCCCAGGCGAGGCTGAGAAAGCCGCAAAGGTCCTCGAGAGCTTCCTCGGTATGTTCTATTTCGAGAGTGCATTCCGTCGCCCGCAACGAGTAATTCGGACTCTCGTCTAGCCGACCCAGAGCACCCCGAGTCCGCGCTCAACTCCATCCCGAAAGCCGTCCTCCAACGCGCCCGTGGTACGTACACCCTACCATCTCCTCGCCTCCTCTCCCCCTCCTCGTCATGTCCGCAACGTGCCACTTATCCATCCGCTACCTTGCACCGTCATCGCCCCCGCTCTCCCCCATTCAACGAACCCCCCGGACCCTACGCACCCCACCTCCCCATCGCCGCCAAACAAACCTACACGACTACAACCACGACCATGACCACGACCCCCGCCGCGCCGTGCGGCCTGCGCAGGCCTCGCGATGTTCTCCGTGCTCAAGGCCGGGTTCGTGTTCTCGGGCAAGGCGGGCTCGGGGCTCGTCATCGCGCGGCTGCCCGACGGCTCGTGGTCCGCGCCGTCGTGCATCGCGACGGGCGGCGTCGGCTGGGGGCTGCAGATCGGCGCGGACATCACCGACTTCGTCATCGTGCTCAACAGTGAGGAGGCCGTGCGCGCGTTCGCCCTCGGCGGCAACGTCACCATCGGCGGCAACGTCTCCGCCGCCGCGGGCCCCATCGGCACCGGGGGCGCGGTCCAGGCGACCCTGGCGCACCCCGCGCCCATGTTCTCGTACTCCAAGTCGAAAGGTGCGCGTGCTGAGCTGGTTCTGTTGTTCGTGTTCTTGCTCTTTGTCTCTTGTGGGCTGGGATGCCGTCCTTGCGTGTTTTGCGCGCCGCGTTCGGTGCGATGGACTGCTTCTTCGCAGAGCTCCACCGACTACGGGATTGGCGCGGGATTGGCGCGCATATAGCTTCGCTACTCTCCATGCAGCGAAGGAAAAGGGGGAAGGATGATTCAGATCTAGTGTTTGAAGGGCGCAGGCGCGAAGCACATGGACTAACGTCGCCGCTCTTCCCCTCCTAGGACTCTTCGCCGGGCTCTCACTCGAGGGCACGGTGCTCATCGAGCGCAAGGACGCAAACAAGGACTTCTACGGCTCCGCCGTGCCCGCCCGTGACATCCTCAGCGGGCGCGTGCCGCCGCCCGAGGTCGCGTCGCGCCTGTACGAGGTCATCGAAGCCGCCGAGGGCATCGACGAGAGTGGGCTCCCCGAGAACGCGTACGTGCCGACCGCGGAGGGCGACCACATGGACATCCGGCACGGCGGGACGGTCTTTGACGCCGAGGGGCATTGATAATGAGGAGCCGGAGGGAAGAAGTGTTAATACATACTGGCGGTGGAGGGGAGAGTGGAGGTGGTTTATGTCACTTACGATTGTCAGACGTCGTTTCGGACTACGCTGCGGATCGGATCGATGGGAGGCTGCCGGTTCAGGCTGGGAGGGTGGGGGTGCGGTTCGGGCGTGACGGCGATACTAGTACCCTGGATGACTTCGACGACCCTTCGATGTATAATGATATGCCCGGCGTTTGCTGTTACCAAGTTTTTCGTTCTCCTTCGCGTTCGGGCTGTGTACATGTATAATCCATCTGTTGTGTGGCCTTAGACTTCCCGCAATCCAACCACTCGAGGAGCCATGATTCCCTGGTAGTTATCGCCCAAGGCCGCTCGTAATACTTCAGGATGGAGTGACAGGACTCCGTTGTCCAGCCAACTCTGTTTTGGGACCGGGGAACCCGGACCGGATGCTAACCACTTCTGACAGTCCGCTGAACACCTGGAATTGAGAGGCCGATTATAGCGAAATTGCAGCGAAGTTTGGCCCTCCCACTCTGCTTCTAGGACAAACTTGGCTCCACCACATCGAGAGAATGCATGAAAAACTCGGTTTGGAGACATGAGCAAAGAAGAATAGCTTATACTACAGACCAGTACGAATACAACGTGAAGCAAAAACAAGAAGAAGAAAAAAGGAGTCCTGTCCATGCGTCGGATGTACATACGAGAGCGTCCATGCATCAGATCCATACAGCGATGCCTACTGCTGTCTAAAGAGCGAAATGAGCCGGGCCAGGCGAGGTCAGGAGAAAGGGAGGACGACATTTCCGTGCGCATCCCATCCCGCTGCTAACCGATGGTGAGCGGGTCACGACGCGCCGCTTCCACCCACCCACCCTGACCTCCTCCATCCTGTAATTTCCAAGAACCTTCCCTGATCTACTTAGTCCACAGCTTCCTCCATGCCAGGCCTCCCACCCCGCACGCACACATGAGTCACGCCTCCCCAGCAGCGTCCTCAGTCGATCTACATTACCGCAGCACCAGCTCCTGGCTGAGCGGTCACCGCCCATCCCCTGCCAGCTATTAATCCTAATACCGCGCGTCCCACGGATTGGAGTACGCAGGGGGCTGGTACCCAGGCGGCTGGGCCCCGACGGGCGGGGGCTGCTGGCCGTAGGCGCCCGCGTACCCGCCCTGGCCGCCCACGGCGTGCATGTTGTACGCTTCGGGCGCGGGCTCGTGCAGCGGCTGGTACGTCTGGCCCTGTTGGAAGAACGCGACCTTGCCGCCGGCAGTGCGGCTGCCGCGGCGGCGGAGGCCGACGCAACAGAGGAGGAGGCCGCCGAGGACGAGGAGACCGGCGGCGACGGCGAGGCCGATGACGAGGGAGAGGTGCGAGCGGATGCGCTCGCCGAGGGTGGCGTCCTCGGGCGTCCAAGGGGAGTTGCCGCGGACGCGGAGGAAGTCGGCGTGCGCTTCGGCGGTGTCGTTCGTCGTGGCGAGGAGCTGGACGTACGGGTCTGCGGTGGCGTTCGTGGAGCCGTCGACGAAGTCGCCAAAGTTGATGTAGGTGTAGGCATTGCGGACTGCATGCCATGCAGGGTTAGTTTCAGCGTGGAGGGGCCAACGCGAGTGGCACGCGGAGGGGCTGAAGGGACGTACGGAAGGCCATGCCGAAGATCGCGTCGTAGGTAGCGCCGCTTTGGGATGCCATGGGCTGGAACTGGATGTGACCACAGTCAGTAATGGGGTCATGGAGAGCAGGAATAACATACGGCGCCAAAGCAGACATGGTTGCCGCTGGAATCCGTCAGGTTAAGGTCGATGTTTGCGTCCAGCGGGTGAACGTGGAAGCTCTTGCCACCGAATTTGAAGGTGATGTTGACTTCCTTGTTGCAAGGGAGCTGCCAGATTTCGCCACTAAGGTCCGAACGGCTTACGAGCTGTGCGCCAGGAATGTCCTTGTAGAAGGCTTCCGCTACTGTACTGCATGTCCTTGTCAGGATCATTACAGACAGCATAGACGGAATTGATCCACGTACGATGGAACTTGCGGTAGGGAGTAACCCGTGTCAAGGACGACCTACAAGCAAATACAAGGTGAGGACCGAGGTACTGTGCCTCGCCAAGACAGGGATAGCTTACTGTCAGCTGTTTTTTGTTAGCCGTCGAGCTCACGGCAGTCTCCACATTGAACTCGTCAATGACATTGTTGTTCGCGGGACCAACAATTCCATCCGCGTCAAGTAAAATCTGCCAATGCTGGTTTGCAGAGTTCGAGCTCGCCACGACAGACACCGGAAGCTTAGGTTGCAAAGCGATTTGCTCGTAGCCAGAAAGGATCTCTCCGACAGTCAAGTCACCAGTTGGGGGATCCGAGGGGTCATTGTTCCGCCCCAGCAGCACTGTGATGTAGTTGGGGGTCGAAGAGTTCTGCCTGAATATCCTGTCGAGTACTGCGTCTCCGGCGGAAGTGCCAACCGCTTCGGAGACTTGAGAACCGTAGTTCGGCCCGAGGCCGATGAGGCCACTGCCAGAAGGATTGTCGCTTGACGCTGCAACACTGACTGCCCGTCCACGGAGCTTCGGCGAAAGCCCAAGATGATGACATGAAACGCGTGCTTACTGTAAGCCTGACTGGATACGGTGTACCCCGCGAAGCCCAACGTTGCCGTGAGGATGGAACCTGGGACGTGATCGTCAAATGCGAACGTATATTATGGCTGCAACGAGGTCGCTTACCTTCTACCTCGCCGACGGCATAGGTCACCTTGGCGGTCTTGCCGGTATTTTGAGCGTTCGATACGTCGCCTACTACCCACAAGTCCGAGCTGGGCAACGCAGCATTGATCGCAGTGCTTATGTCCATAGGATAGGAGGGCATACCTTCCGGTGTCTATCTGGACGCTGAACGTCTTGCCACCAAGCTGGATGTCTGTAATGTACTCGACGTCTCCAACATCAGACACGGACGTGCTCCCGGTAATGCTTGCTCTCCGCACAAGACCGGCAGCACTGGAAGATGCGAAACGAGGCCGAGGTCTCCCGCGAATGTTTAACCGTGCCGCGCCAGCCAAGTCAGAAACCAAGGCAAGCAGCAGAGGTATTGAAAAGGACGGGGGCCTCATGGTGGTCGAGCGGAGAGATGTCCGTGGTGTCTATGGATCCCCGCAGGCGTTGCCAATGCCTTGTGGCAGTGGGCAGGCGGCTGTCACCGGCCAAAATGGCCAGTGCTCGACCTCCGGCATCAACAAAGTTTGTGTTTTGAGAACGTTTACCGGTCCTGGGTAAGAGATCTGGTAATAATGCCATCGCCGTCTTGTATTCAGTCACAATCGAGCCTCGGAGCCAAGGGGAATATTAATGGAGGCTTGGAAGTCGTCTGATGGAGACCGAGTGACAAGAAAAGCTCAGGGTGGAGCGCACCGCCCGCGCTGGGTCTAGCGAGGCTCGAGCCCGTTCTTCCCGTCTATTACAAGCTCCTCGTCTGCAACCACCACCTCCCCCCACCCCCGACATCCCCCACCGCCCCTTTGCCTTGGGCATTCCACTCATTACAGCTCTGGATCTTTAGGCCGCATGTTGTCTTTCCTTCCTGTCTTTTCCCTGCTCCTCCACCTCCATGCAGTCGTCCACGCCCTCACCTTCGACGTGCATGTGCGCGAACGCGCCAACACTCTCACTGCCCGCGACACTTCCCATGCCACGTCTGTGTCCAACAACCGCAACTCCGAATACATCGCCAATATCACCCTTGGTGGGCGCACTATCCCCGTTCTGTTGGATACTGGGAGGTATACACCTTCAGCCTGTTCCTCTGCTGCGCGACCGAATGTTGAATTGGGTCTAGCTCTGACCTTTGGGTAACTGGCTCGGTATCAAACTCCAAGGACATCGGAAAATCCGTTTCCTTGAGCTATGCGGTGGGGAAGGCCGCAGGTGAGTCAATGCGAGACTGATTTTGTAGTCGTATGGCACTCATCTCTTCCAGGCGACATATACACTGCAGACCTGCAGTTTGCTAACTACACTGTCACCGACCAGGCGTTCCGTGAGTATTATTTTTTATCGGTGCCATTGGCTTCTCGCTTGTCCCGTCACCCTCTCAAGCGGCAGCATCATCTTTGACTTCTCTTCGTGCTGGCCTTTCATCCCGTTCTCAGGCACTGTCGCGTATTCGACCATGTTGAGTGTGGTCGTCACCTCTACGCCCACCACTGCTATTGCTCCCGTGTCGTCTGACGTGGGAAGGAAAACATAAGGCGGATACCTGCAGCTGTATTCCACGCTCTATGGGGCTTTATCTATCCGGCCCACGGACGGTGTGTAAGTAGGGATGCGACCCATGTTGCCAGTGATACTGGGCAACACAAGAGATTAATTCCGACGTACGACGCACGAGACGCCTCCCTGGAACGTTATTTCAGGAGTCGATATTTTTATTTTTGTCACATTTAGCGTGATTCAGCCGCTCATACTGCCCTTCCAGTGCTGGTGCAGGATACCTCCTCGTTCTCGGTTGATATCGCATCGCAAGGGTATGAAGGACTCATCGGTCTTGGTCCCAACACTGGGTCCGTCATTCGTGACAAGGTGGACGATGCAAGCGGAGACAGTGTACTCGACCGTATCTTCACGCAAAACACCACCTCCGCCAACTACCTCACCGTCCTCCTCAACCGCGAAGGCGATCCCAACAGCCCCGCTACGGGTCAGCTGACCATCTCCGAGCCCCTCCCGCAGTACACCAACATCTCCAGCATGCCCCAGCTGCCCGTCACGAAGGTGCACAAGCTCACAGACGAGGACCAGCACTGGCAGGTGTTGACCGACGTGAACGGCATCATCGGTCCCGATGGCCAGCCTATCGAGGTCGACTCCATCGTGCCGAGCGCGCCCGATGGGCAGCTGGTCGCCGTGTTCGACTCCGGATTCACCCTTCCCCAGGTGCCGCGTGCGATGTCGGACGCCATCTACGGTCGTGTCCAGGGCGCGGAGTACAACGAGGAATCCGAGGTCTGGACCGTCCCTTGTGACCAGCTGCTCAACCTCACGTTCAAGTTCGGCGGCGTGGAGTACCCCATCCACCCGCTCGACGTCTCGAGCAGCGACTTTAACATGGTCAGCTCTACTGGCGAGCCTGTCTGTGTAGGCACGTTCCAGCCCATCACGTCCGCGTTCAGCCTGTTGGGAGAGTACGATATGATCCTTGGCATGGCATTCAGTGAGTCTGTGTCCTCTCTGTTGATTCTGATTTAATTAAGCACCCGCAGTGCGTAACACTTACACCCTCCTCGACTACGGGAACTTCATGGAAAACACGGCTGTTGATCGCGGCAACCCCTTCATTCAGCTACTTCCTCTCACCAATGTCGCTGCAGCGCACAATGACTTCGTCCAAGTGCGGTTGGCTGGTGTGGATACCACCGGCGACGCGGCACACGCGCTCCTTCCTGCTGATCAAATGCAGCACTCTCCCATCTCTGCCGCCGAGAAGAAGAAGCAGTAAGTAGCGTGCATTGCAGTGGCAAAAGTTCAACGATTTCTGATAGATCTATACTCGTGTAGGTACGAGGAGATGATCCTCAGTCGCTGGCCTTACATCTTCGTCGGCTGCCTGGTGTTTGTTCTCCTTTGCATCGGTCTCATCACCTGGCGCTGCTGCGTTGCCCGCCGTCGGAGGAGAGAGGCGAAGGCCTGGAAGGTGGCTCTTCCCGACACGGAGCCGCGGTCCCCGGGAATTCACAAGGACTCGTTCAACCACGACAACGACAGTTACCTGGAGATGGGCGAGACAAAGGCGTATCCCATCGACTCGGGTTACCCTGCGTACCCTGCCGCGGCGTACCGCACCTCTACTGCGTCCAGCCAGCGCACACGCGTGTGAGCGCCATCCATGGCTGCGCGTTGTGGACTCGCCCACGTCACCAGCCCCTCCCATCACTTCCATTAAAGAAGAGATCGGACTTCGAGAAGTTGTGTTTCTGCTCAGCCCCAGCCTACCCCTACCCACACGTGGTACTACTCTAATCTTCACCGCTGTTGTAGCCCGATCGTCGTCGCTCTGCCTTGCTGCTACCGTGCCCCTCACCCACTCTGTATCATACCTATCTAATTCTTGCCCGAGCCTCGCTTGCTCCCGTAGCCATTTCGTCTATTTCACCGCCCTCCAGCCGCTGGCAGTCCTACGACGTTCGTGCTCGCACCGTCTTCCATTATCTGTCCTCGTCCTCTGTCTTGTCCTCACACTCTCCTCTCATTCTTGTCCGATATCCCGGGTAGCCACTCTTGCAGCTCGCTGCCCCTTACCCCACTGTCTCTTCTTCGCGCCTGTGGACAGGCCATCCGTCGCACATCAGCTGTCGCCTTTGCCCTTCTCGTATCGCTCACCGCATGTGTATAGGCTTATGCCTTCGGCGTACGGCAGTGATACTTTGCCCTCTGATTATGCTAGCTTGGCTTCTGTCTCTTGGTCGGAGTCGTGTACAACAAACGACAAACAAACTAGTGAACAGGCAGGCTGCTTGCAGTGCATGCGCACGGCTCACTCGGTTTTGACCAGTGCAATTCACTGCAGCCATCGCATCCCAGAGGACGATAATAAGCTTAAGGTTTCCGTGGTGTCCCGATCGAGCGACGATATTGACGACATGGCTTCCGCCAACTCAGCCAGTGAGTACTAAGTGCTCACTCCACAGGTATTCGTGTCGAATGTACCCAGGCTCATCTTAGCATCACGCACTCATGTCGGAGCACTAGCATCCTCTTGTTTTTATACCCGGTCCATCTCAACGACGTCTGCTTGTGTTTGTGGGACTGGACCCGCTGTTTCCTGTATGTTGTGAACACCTTCCTCCAGGTTCCGAATGCCAGCCTATATGCCAGTGAAGAACAGGTATGAGTATAGAGAGGTATCCAGGGGTCGGATCTATGAAGGTTATGTACAAAACACCACCAGTCGCTTCTTCTTTGTGAGTTACTACAGCATCAGCAATGGTATCACGACTATGCATTTCTACTATATGCGCAAATAAAGAATTCAAGCGTACGTTTCACCACCAAATGTCATCCTCGCACTCCCAAGCAATCTGCCCCGCTCCTCCCGCTCCATCTAGTGCACAATATCTACAGCGATGCGCTGCCCCCGGATCCCATACGCCAGCCGCGCATTGTCCTCCCCGACCATGAGCATGACCGTCCCCCCACACACCTCCCCAGCATACTTCGCGTCCGGCATCCGATGCGCATGCCGCGTCTCGTTCTCCACGATAGGCGGCGGCGTCCCACCGCACGTGCACGGGTACTTGTACACCTCGTCCATCGTCCCCCGCGCGCTCTTGTACTGGAACTTGACGTAGCCCTGCGCCGCACTGTCCAGTCTACGTACGATCGTCGGGTAAGCCTCCGAGTCGGTGCCGAAGAAGAAGAAGAGGGGAAGTGAAACGAAGAGGAAAATGCCCACCGGAACCCCATCTCCTCCATCCTGGCTACAAGCCTGTCCAGGCGCGCCATGGCGGATATCTTGGGCTGCGCGACGATCGAGTACCCCCCGAAGAACGTCAGCACCCCTCCCGCCCCCGCCTCTCCCTTCCCTTTATCATTTCCCTTCCCCTTCCCCTTCGCGGCCGCCTCGCGGTGCCGGCGCAGCGCGTCCTCGAGCGCAGCGAAGAACGCCTCGGGCGTTGAGTAGCACACCCCGCCCTGCTTCCGCGTCGACTCTACGCGCCACCAGTTCGTCTTGTCCTCCTCCTCCTCTTCCCCCCCTTCCTCTTCCTCTTCCTCTTCCTCTTGGGCGCCGGCGGGACGGCGGGCTCTGCGCGCGGCGGTCCACTGGGCAAACCACCGCTCGAACTCGCGCCGTCGCATCTGCTTCGTGACGCGCTTCTTGCGCGTCGTCGGCTTCTGCGTCTGCGTCTGCCCCCCTTGCCCCCCGGTCGCCTTGCTGCTTGCGACGGGAGCGGCGTCCGCCGTCGTCGTCCCAGCATTCTTCAGGCGCCCAAGGAAGCGCGCCCTGAGATAGCATGCGGCGCACTCGTTGCCCCTGCCGGTCTCCTTGTCCTTGGCCGCCACCTCGTCCCCGCACGTCGCGCAGCGCACGGGCACGGGAGCAGGCGCGGGCGCGGCGGGGAGGGACTCGACGTAGCACATGGCGCACATGCCGTCCTGGCCGTACGCGTCGAGCCACCCGCCGCAGTCGCGGCACTTCGTCCCCATGCTCGCGCCCGCGTTCGAGCGGGAGCCCCGGGGCGCATAGCGTGCTGAGGCCGGAGTTGGGGTAGGGGTGCTGCGCGCGGAGGACAAGGACGAGGACGAGCTGCGGGTGGAGGTGGAGTACCTGGACGAGGCGGAGGACGCGGCGACGCCGGCGGCGAGGGCCGGGCGGGTGCGTTTCTTCTTCGGTACTGGTGTTGTGTTGGGTGCAGCGGTGGTCGTCTGTGTCTGTGTCTTTGCCTTTGCAAGGGAGCCGGGTCTGACGATAGGACGGGGTTTCGGCGGGCCCTTCGCTAGAGTGGGCGCGGCTACTGGCGTTGGTACTGGCGCTTTGCTCGCGGTCGCAGGAACGGGTGCGGGTGCGGATGGCGCATTGCCTACAGGGCGTGCCTTCTTACCGGTCTCCTTCGTCAAGGCAATGGGTCGGGCGCCGGGGCCCGGGGCCCTTGCAGGGGCCGTGTCTGACGTCGACATGGCAGCCCTTGGTGCCTGCCTCTCTGCGTAAGTCGTCCAACCACTCACGCGTCGTACCTTGGACGACGATGGTTCTGAGGTGCTCACGTCTGCAGCGCGCTTCTTCGACGTCGAGCCCAAGCCCGAGGACATGAAAGCGCTCGCGTTCGTCTTGAGGGGCGCAGACATGAACAGCGGCTTGGGTGCGGCAATATGGGTAATCGTCTTGGAAGGACCTGCTGTAGCTTTGGACGTGGACACGGACGCGGAGACGGAGCGAGCGTTGTCGACGCGGCGGATCTTGGATGGCCCCGGAGCAGGCTCCTCCGCCTTGCGTTTGGAGGAAACGGAGACGCTGCGTGCAGTAAAGGGTCCGGCGGCCAAAGCTGATGTCGAGGCGACAGGCTTGGAAGTGGTTGTTGACGACGACACGCGCTTGGACGACGAACTCACAGACTTTGAGGCCCCGGCACGGATAGAAATGCTCTTTTCAGGGGGTCCCATGGGGGTCATTGCGACAAGGGAGTATGCTTTATGGACAACGGTCGGACCTGTGGGCACCCAGAGTTCCCCGGCCTCGATATCCAGCGTACCCTTCGGGTTGGGGTCCACGACGCGATACTGTGAGTTCCTGATGAGAGAACACATATGGCTCGGATGATGTCGGAGGGATCGTACCGTTTCATGGTCGTGCGCCATCGCTGGCTTGGAGGCCCGTGTGGCCATGTTCTTGTGGGCGTGCTTGGTGTGCCTATGCATCGTTGGCGATTTTGAAGCAGAACATCCGCAAAGGCAGGAAAGGGTGTTGGACTTGACGTCACGATGAACGGTCAGAGTGCCTACACAATACAATGCGCGACGCGGGCGATTTTGAGTGCTCGGAAACGGGACAGAGGGATGTGGTGCGCCATACCTCCGTATCAGATCTGTGTTCTTCCACAGCAGGATCGGTGGATATAGGCGTTGCGACTTTGTGCTTGTGAGATAGCCGAGAGCTTGGGAATGTAGTCACAACCATCCAAAGGGCACTCCAGGTAGTGAGCCCTGAGTCTTCACGCGACTGATCCGCGCGTATTCTGAGCTCGGTGTGTGGTGAAGCTTGCGGTCAACTCATAGACTATTGCCGCATCCGATGACGGCAATAAAAACACGTATGGAGAGTAGACGGGGCAAAGCCGTAAACGATGGTCAAGCGGCGGAAGCAAGGGCTTGCAGCGCGGCTGCTCACGCGTCTGAGTGCCGCGTCGCGTCCACCACGTGGCTTGCACATAACCGAATCTGCGGTGTAAGCAACTTGACTTGAACGTTTGAACGACAAACGTCGCCTTGAGTCCGTCCCTGGTCATAAGGCAAGTTATCGTTAACTCAAGTCTGTGAATGTGTGGCTCACGTATGATTGTACGCGAGTAGCTAGATGGGTTACGTGCTAAACCTCGACATTCTACACATCATCATGTCCTTCTCGGACAGAACGTCCACCTCTCGCCTCATGCGGACTTGCCGAACCCTCAACCATGAAGGAGCCAAATATCTCCTTAGGAACACTCCATGGCTCTGGTCCGAAGCGGATGCCATCTCATTCACCCAGTATGTCTTCGCCAGGGCAGATGTCGACGAGATGGTCCACCGGATGCACTGGCTCCGTGGCCTTCAGCTCGATGCGACGAAGTGGCTACCCGGGTCCTGCAAATCATTCGCCCGCACCATGGCCTTCTGCCTTTCTCACTGTCATCCTCCACGCGCCAAACTTCGTTGAGCTCGATCTTCGCAGCAGCGAGGTCCTATTATCTGCGGATCCTGGTTTCGCCACGGTCATCGGTGGGATGGTGTGTTTACAGAAACTGACTCTCGGGTACGCAGGAATCCAGGCATTGAGGATGTTGCGCCACTCAAGTCTCTCGTCCGCGGGGATCTGTTGCATTGCCGACGCCATGGACCCTTCAATCGACGATCATCCCCTCCTGGCGCTCCATAACTCCCAAGACACTCTCCATACCCTCACCCTCGAGCTGGTCGAATTTGACACCAGCCGCTCCATGCCATGTTACCACAATGTGGTCCAGCTCGACTTTTCCTCCAACCTCGTCCCCCCAATACATCATCTCGCCGAGGTTTTCCCGAACCTGCGGACGTTGAACGTAAGCTCACGCCGCGACTATTGCCACATCGAGGGCCCCGCACGAGAGGAGGAACGACAAGCCAGCATCTTTGGGCAAGCGCAACACGGCACCTTCCACGCCCTCCGGTCTTTCACAGGCTCGATCCTCACCCTCTACCTCTTCGCGATCACCTGCCGCATCCCGTGTCTCGACCTCTGCGACAACGACGAGGTGCCGTGCTGGGACATGCGCATGCTGCAGGCCGTGTGCACGCAGGCGCGCCCCACGCGCCTCGAGCTGTAGATCTCCGACCTGCACGACTGGCCGCGCCAGGCCGAGGACTTTGTCCGGCTGTTAGCAAGCGAGCACTTGAAGGCCACACGCACGCTGACGCTCTACTTCGACATCGTCTGGGGGTGAAAGATATCGACCTGGGCCCGGTGTTCGTAAGTGCCCATTACCTATACGTCCAGTAAGTTAAGATGGAACGCCGACGGCTGAATGCGTGCTATGCGATATACAGGAATGTGTCTACGCGGCTGTGCGAGAGTCCTCGGTCCGCGCCGTCGAACTGATATTGGACTGGCAGCAGTTTTACGACGACTATTCCGAAGAAGATTTCGACCCGGAGTCCCCGCCCGCTGCGGCAACGTTCCTGCTGAGCGTGGACGTGGAGGCGATGGCCGACAAATTGTTCGGGACGACGAAGGCGCTGAGGACGGTCCTCGTTCGTTTGTGGGCCTACGAACAACCGGAGGTCAAGGCACAGCGTGGACCTGACATAGATTACAGCTCTGTCAGTTGAATAAATTCTCTCTGCTCGGGCACCCCAGCATAATTCTACTTGTTCATTCGAACACCAAGGTGAACTCTGGGCAAATACACAGAGGCGGAGAAAGCAGCGATTCTCACAGTTCTTACGCGTTGCTCTAGGCTCCCGCTGAGCTGTTAAGTTCTGGGTGACGAGCCTACTGGTCACAGGTTATCTCAAGCCCCCACCCCCGCCGACAAGGTTTCTGAAGTCCACTTTCGGGTCAAAAGTACTGCAAGTCGATTCTGATGGTATCCAATTCCACTAAGTAGGTAGTAATACAATCTCGGTGTCAGAACGAGCGATTGTAAAGGACGATGTAGCAGTGTATACCAGTATATGATAGCACGAAAGCAGATGTTGTAATGTATCGAAAGCGTATGGATGTTGGTACGATAGTGCAAACAGCAAGCAAGATGAAGTGCGCAAGCAAAACAGGAGCAACTAGTACGCCCCCTCGCCGTCGTGCGTGGACGAGATCTCCACCTTCGTCATCATCGCCGCAAAGTCGAGCAACGGCGGCGCGCCCTCCGAGTCCGAGGCCGCATGCGCCGCCCCGCGCTCTAGCGCCCTCTCGCGGAGCATGCCCCACTGGATCCACCAGTCGTCCGCCTCGTCCTCGCAGTCGTACCCGAACACGACGCGGTACTCCTCCCAGATGCCCTCCGCGTCGCCGTCGCCCTCGAGGACGTTCTTGCCTGCGGCGGCCTTGGCGCGCATGCTCGCGTCGCGCGCGGCGGCCACGTCGCCGTCGGCGGTCATGTAGAGGACGCTGCCGAACTCGCCCTGGCGGGCGACCTTGACGCGCTCCTGGCGCAGCTCCTGGAACGCGTACAGGAAGCTCGCGATCTGGCGCTCCTCCGAGATGTGCGAGAAGAGCTTCGCGAGCACCGCGCCGTCTTCGACCGCCATCGCCGTGCCTTGGATCGTCGAGGGCTGTGCATGGAAGCAGATTCGGGGGGGGAGCGAGGGAAGACGGGGTTACGTGAGTATGTACAAATTACAATTGGATCGAGTGTAGGGGGGGGGGCGAATGAAATTCGAGCGAGGGACTTCCGCGGACGCAAATCCGCAGGGAGGGCTTCTGGAAGAGATGAACGACTTACGGGAAAAGGGTGTGCGGCTTCGCCGATGAGAACTAACCGCCCGTCATCGTGTACCCAGTCGTCCAGATCGCGATGTTGTCGGATGGAGACGCGTACGGCCTTGCGAGCGAACTTTGCCACTGCCTCGAGTCTGCAGAACGCAAGTTAGCAAGTGCTACAGGTTGGGGTCGGAGTGACGTTTCCGTACTCGGGATTGATCCCATCCACGATGGAGAGCACGTCGACGGACGGTTTGTCACCGTACTTGCCCTCATGGCCGCCGTCGGGCGCGTAGAATTGAAAAGCAATATCTTCCGTGCGGTGCTGGGAGGCCATGGGTTATGTCAATAAGCTGACGATAGACCGACTCAAGGAACGGGGCGCGCGCGAAGACAACTCACGATTGGGTACGCGACGATCGCGTGGCCGCTTCCAAACGCTGCAAATTGTCCGTGCTTCTTGCACATTAGCCCAAGGCGTGGAGGCAGAAACGATGTCGTAAACCACGCACCCATTCGCGGATGCGCTCCGCGTACGCGGGCACTTCTCTGCTCGGAACAACGGTGCTAACGCCACACTTTAGCCACCCGGTTGCCACCCGAACCGGCTAATTTAAAACCATCGGCTACTCACTCGAAGAGCGCCAGCCCTGTCAGATCTCCGGGTGCGTTTTCGCCAAGGACCGCTGGCCTGCAGAGCCCGTGTTCGCCGTCTGCACCCACTAGGACGTCCGCAGAGAGCTCCTCGCCAGTCTCCAGCACCACGGTTGCCTCCTGGGCGTCGAGCTCGACGACGTTCGCGTTGTAGCGGACTTGCGCCCCCCGTTCAATCGCCGCTTCATAAAGAATGTCGTACAATTCGGAGTGCTGTTAGCGACGGATCAGAGCGAAGCTCACACGTCGGAAGCGCGGTACGCATTTACGAATGGACTCACCGTTAGCATCATGAACAGTCCTCGTGTTTCCTTCAGCAGGTCCACGTCCCAGATGTGCTCACCCAGCATTTCGCCAGTCTCGTCTGCACGGATGAGACACAAAGAATCGTACGACAAAAGAAAAACTGAGGCTCACATCGCATGAATATCAGTCTCTTGGTAATTGACGACTTGCTCGTCAAGGTATCCCGCAGACCCCAGTGAAAGAGGATCTTCGAAAGGTTCGGTGGTAACCGCACCCCGCTGTCTCTACGCTGTTTGCGGTCAGACTTTGTGGGGAGGGAAAAAAAGGGTCTACACTGTCAGACACGTACTGCGGAGGACTTGTCTTCACGCTCGAGGACGAGAACATGGTGGCCGACACGTCGAAGGGCTAGTGCACAAGCCAGTCCTGCGATGCCTGCCAGTATTCCAATGCCAGTAAGTACTCGCAGCACAGGTCACCAGATCCCTGTGTGACATAGTGCACACGATCGATCGACATACCTCCACCAATAATGAGGAAATTGATCGGGAGCGTCGCCTGGAGTGGCGGGTTGGACTTGGAGGACTGTGGCGGCGCGCGACGTTTAGCCTACGCGAGCGACCACAGAGACCAAGCAGCAGCGACGCGACGCACCTCAGCACTCATGTCGGAGATGGGATAAACTGGAGTCTGGAGGGAGGGTGAAGAGGGTTTGATGGGTATGTGATCTCGCTGGTCAAGGTCATGTTTCGTCTGCGTATATATCACCGGCGCTCTCACTCGCTTGGGATGTGCGAAGACGAAAGCCGTATACGGGCGTGCCGTCGTCGAGTCCAAATGGAGCCTAGAGATTATAGAACACCCCAGACCCCAGGGCTTCTTCGCAGGAACGCGAAGGCAGGGGGTTCGTGCACGAGCCTGATGTGTCTCTCGCCGGATCTGCTCAGTGCTCTCTGCGCAGCGTCCACAGGAGGCAAGCCAGGCTCTCTTCCCTGGTGAGGGACATCGTTGCATACTTAGCGTGGGCGGTCTAGATGTGCGCATGCGAGGCTCGGCCCACTACGGTTCCCGTGGCTTTTCCTGTGGCCAGCTCTGCACACACCCCACCTGCCCCCGACGCGGGCACTGGGCAGAGCGCTGTAAGTGAGTTCTCGGATCAGGCTCTTTCAGTTTGGCTTTTGCTTGGTCTTCTTCCAAAATTCTTCCATGGGCCACGCGCTCCGGCAATCTGAAGGACTCTATAGTGTTGCGATGATGCGGCGACCACAACCGAGTCGGCAGGAGGTGCGGTGAAACTTCCCAGCTTCATTTTATTTTATATTATCAATGAAAGGAAGGAAGCGCGAGTAACTGTAAAAATACGCACAACACCTGACCTCAAGATCGGCTTCCCACTTCTCCTGATGCTGGGGCCCAGAAAGCCACACCTTGAGGCCACGACCGCCCACAAATGGTTCCGTTTGCATACGTAATACGTAGGATGGCTTGCGGAGGGCATCGCAAAGAAGAACAGGAGCACGGGAGAGGAGATGGGATGGTCTGCTGAAGCGGGTGCCAGTCCGAGGGCAGCGGGTCGAGGTGAATCGGCAATCCGGTCGTTTCTGCGTTGCACTTAGGCTCCAGTGGCAGTGTCGACACCCGAATGCAGAAACCGACCTTCGTGGCAATCTGTCAGCCTCCCTGCGGTTGCCACTGTCCCAAACAGCCTATCCTCTTCAGTTCAAGTTCAACGTTCAACTGCCGTCTTGTAGGCCTGACGCAGAATAGACACGGCATCTCATCACGGTATGCATCCCGTCCTTGCAATCGGAGAGAGGAATGCGGCCTGAACTCGGCCACCGATGCTGGGGTTTGTCAGCGATTCCCAATAGACGCGTCGCCAGCAAGACAGGTAGGAGGCGTCTCGCTTCGGGGTCATATATACACCCCAGATACAGTCTCAGTCTTCCTCACTTCGAGGCGGGAAGCCCAAGATCCTTAGTACAAGCCCTATCTGCATCCGGTACAAACTATCAAGCGATGACGTCACCAATTCAGTCCCTTTTTCGACCGGCCACGGCGAGACGAGTCGGGGCGCTGGCTCGGGTGTCGAGCACTTTGAACAACGTCTTGCCCCACGCAGCTCGTTCTCGGCCGTACAACTTGTATTCGACCGCGACGTCGCCGGCGACCAAGCCCTTCCAGCTCTACACCGCTGGAACTCCCAACGGGCGCAAGGTCTCGATCCTTCTCGAGGAGTTGAAGGACCAACACGGTCTCACATACGAGTTAGTACTTTTTGAACTGTTTCGCCCCCCCTCGACTGTATATATATGGCTGACGCGTCACATGTCGTGCCGAAAGACATCGGGAAGGGGACGCAGAAGGAGCCATGGTTCCTCAACATGAACCCGAACGGCCGCATCCCCGTCCTCGTTGACAGCAACCGCGCCAACTTCACCGTCTTCGAGACCGCCGCGATCCTACTCTACCTCGAGCAGCACTACGACACGCAGCGCAAGTTCTCGTTCGACCCGCGGACGCGCCCGAACGAGTACAGCGAGATGCTCCAGTGGATCTTCTTCACTGTAAGTGCGCCCATGGGCTCGAAACCCACAACGTAGACTCTGACTCCGACTCCGACTCCTGCGTCGTCGAACTGACACCAATCGGATAGCATGGCGGCATCGGACCGATGCAAGGGCAAGGTGGGCACTCGAGCTCTGCACCCGCACCGAATGACGCATAACACGAGCTCATTTCAAATCGCATGCCTGTCCCCCCGAATCTTACCACGTACACACAACAGCCAACCATTTCGTCAAGTTCGCAACCGAGGACACCCCATATGCCAAGAAGCGTGCGTCGTGTTTTGCGTTCTCTGGATCTCGACCGCTCCTCGCCGGAGAGGTGTCTGATGTCCAATGCTGATGCCGCATCGCACACAGGGTATCTGGACGAGACGAAGCGGCTGTACGGCGTGCTCGACATCCGGCTGCGCGACCGCGACTGGCTCGCTGGGCGCGGGCGCGGGTCGTACAGCATCGCAGACATCAACGCGTTCCCGTGGTGCGTCGCCCAGGTCATGTGCACAGTGTCTGCAGCGCACCCCGAGGCTAAAACAGCAACGTGTACCGTGTCTCTCGCACGACGCAGGGTGAACGGCCACGGGTCTGTCGGCATCGAGGTGGACGAATGGCCGCACGTGAAGGTGAGCACATGCCGTCGCGTCTGACTGGTACTTAACATGGAGCTGATCACTGGCATCCCCGGGCGCAAGGCATGGCTCGAGCGCACTGCAGAGCGTGCGGCAGTCAAGCGTGGCATGGCGGTCCCGTGAAGGGCGACCAGAGACGGGCTGTAGTCCCAACGTCAAACTGATGATGGCCAGCACGTCGGCGGATCCGGAGGGAGGGGGGATGCTGCTGTTCCAGCGCGCCGGCCTGAGAACGATGAGCGTACACGGTGCAATTCGCGTTCTTCGACAGCCAATAGGAGACCCGCGTGCGCGTGAGTGCGGTGCGTACATGATGGTGACGGTGCAGGCCAATCATTATCATTTGGGGGGGATCGTTCAAGTCGGGCAAGGTTCGATTCGCGAAGCTACTTGTGCGCTCCATTTGGACACTCCGCCATGATAGAAAGCGTCGCACACCAGCTACCCTACGGCCAGCGGCCTGATAGAGAAGTCGAAGACCGACCCCGCGTGCGCTTTCTGGACATATGAATAGGTATCCCGAGGTGATAAATACATCCTTGTGTACTCCAAGTACACGAAGTGAGATGCGTTGTGGAAGAGAAGGGCTTACGCCAAGGCCTGGACCCGGAACCCCGAGCTATCCCGAGATGCCCTGGGAGGGATAGAGGCAATTGGGCCCAGTCCATTTCGTCCACGATATAACGATACACAATACTCCTACACGAATATTCCGCTTGATGATGATGGGATGAGCGTGATTTTGATTTATGGCTAGGGGGAGACCCCTTTGGCATGAGATAGAAACTGGCACTGCGACGGAGAGGAGTTAGCAACGACCTAAACTAACTCGAATCGAAGGAAGCGCAAGCCCAAAACGCACCAATATGCACATTGGAGCATCTGGGACTAGGCCCGCTGCTGGATGCACCCGTCCAGGGTGGGGGGTGGGGTGGGGTGATACGGGGTCAGGGAGAGCGAGCGCAGAACCAGCCTCAGACGATGCTCATGCTCATGCACCTGTCTTCTCTTACGAGTGGGTGTGCGGAGGGGGCTAGGCCGCGGAGTCGTCCGCGACGGCGCCGCCCCGCGGCAGGCTCCCGGGCTCTGAGTCGATGCTCGTACTCGTACTCGAGGAGTCCGAGTCCACCTTGGAGGGCAGCGCGGGGAGGTCGGGGCGCTCCATCTTCTTCGTGAACTCCATCCAGAGCTCGAGCGTGTACTGGTGCATCTCCTGGGCGTATGCGAGGAGGGCGTAGTGGGGGTGGGTGGGATTCATTCCTGGGCAAGTCGTCGTGGGAGCTCGAGCCTGAGCGGTGCGGGACCCTGCGGGGGGCTCGTGTGGCTTGGTGCGAGTGCTAGGCGGCGCTGCGGGCCTCGGATTGGGCGTAATAGCGGTCGAGGACAGCGTGATCGATGGCGATGAGGGCGTTTGTGTAGAATAGACGATCAGGACGTCGGAGGGCGGCGCGTGAGCGGGAGGAAAGCGAGGAAAACGGAAAAGGGACGACAAGACGGGGCTGTCTGGGAGGACTGGAAGACGGGTGTGTCATATAACGGAAGTTGCCAGGCCATGATTGGTCTCCAGGTCTAGAAGCAGGTTTGGACTCAGCTGGGGCAGGGAACGCCGGGACAGGACGCCCTTTCATTGCGCAGGATCGCGAGGGACCCTATGGGATGACGGGTGGGGCCACTACGTCATCGCCCAACCGCGCATTCTGGACACGCTGACGCCGGATCGGGATCGAAGCAGACTCTTGGCGGCCCCGGAACTAGAGCGGGTCCACAAACATAACTTAGGAGTCTCAATGTTCGTCCCCGCAACGTTTCAGGACGGCGGAGGAGGGGGCAACCAGAGTCTGGACCGTGCATTCTTGACTGCATTCATCTATGTCTGCTGCAGTAACGCAAGGCGTGAGCTTTCTGAGTTACCGTAATCAGAAGAACGAAAAGCTTACTGTGGGGGTGGCCACGTCGGATCACAAGATAGCGGGCCCGGGGCTTCCGGGAGGTCCTGGGCTTGGGAACTAAGATAATAATTGCTCAGCGAATTCAAAGAGCGACCCACTTGTGATCATGCGAGCCCTTGCGACCCTCACGCCTATTTTCCACATCCAAGGAATATATATTAGCTGCTGTCGCTGAGGAATGGGCCAGGAACGACGACGTCTTGGAGAGGGTGACCAGAGGGTGACCAGAGCCTTCCAGAGGGTTTCTCGAAGGCGGTGTCATTAGGATGACGACGTACACGGAGAAACAGGTCGTCTCCGGGTCAAACTTAGAGTACTGCGGGGCTATGGATGGTGAGACATTGGGAACTCAGTTGTCTGACCTGGAGGGTTGGCCCGCGGCCTGTTTGGTGGTTTCGGGCAACGGAGGATTCGCAAGAAACTTGTTTGCCAAAGACGGACTCGAACCCTCGCACGCAGCAAACACGTGGCGTACCCACACGCTTGGGACCCGACAGACACTCTGTCCTCGTCGTGTCATGCCTGCCCTTCGAGTCTCCCAATGCCATCTCCGAGGTCCTCTTTTCGGTCTTTTGGGAGATCCCAGAAACTGCGACGTCATCGTCCTCAGGCTCAGCTCCCCCGCACCTTCTCCGCTCTCGCACCCTGCCTCGCCGCTCCTCCACATTGCGAGAGACCTACCACCAACGTTCGGAAGCGGAACGAAAAGAAGCTTGTATCTCGGATGATGACATCGCGCGAAGCTGTCAGCTTTTGCCGGGAGGACTAGGTCCCTGCAACGTGGACCCGCAGGAGGCAAGCAAAGGCGTTTCTCTGTGGACCTGGTTCGTGGGGGAGGTCGCGTCGTTGAATAGCCCGGACGTGAGGACGTGAAAGCGGAGATAGAGCTAGAAGAATGACACGCCACGGACCGCGTCCAATGGGTTTGCTCTACGCCGAGGTCAGATAGTTTCAGTGCAGGGAGTTCTGGTGAGTCCGTGCCCTCCGCGTGTTGCGCTCGCGATTGGGTAGTTAACTCAAGGCCTGTATGTTTTATCTGACGCGGTGTCTTTCTTGAACTCATACGGCGTGTATTGCGTCTCTCATATTTCACGCGGTTCCGGGACTTGTGTACGTTTTCTCATGTTGGCGCAAAGTTGGCGCAAAGCTGGCGCAAAGCATAGACGGTTTCTCTGGTAGTGGTTTGCTCACATAACGGCTGGTGCATTCCCGGGGCCTCGAGCAGGCATGTCTTCAAAGTCCGCGCGTCGTTTCCTGTGCGGAAATATTTTCCTCGTAATGCGATAGATGTAGTTTACGTTCCGTTGTCCCGTTCATTACCTTGTGGTCGGTCTCAGGTCGTACTGCCATATACTACTTCCTACGGTATGCGGAATGTGATGGAAGCTCCTCAACGGCAAAAACATAACCTCTAGAATGGGAGACAAGGGTCTCATCCGATCTCTCTCTTCAGTCCGTCCCTCAGGTTGTCGATAGCGTACACGATCCCACGAAAGCAACCAGCAATTATTACTCTCGATTTAAACAAGTATTCATGCGGAATCCGATGACGTCGTTCGTTTTGGTGGCCGTAGATAGACGCTTGAGATCGGGCCAGCCACGTGGTGCTAAGCGCCAAGCGGGCCGAAAGACAAGATTTTGAAGTCGTTTCCGAACTGCAGCTTGCGAGTTGCGAGTTCTCGTCTTTTTGAGTACTCTCGTTCCCTCCGTCTCTAGATTGCCATGGTTCGCCGCCGCTCTGGGAAAACCAACGCAGCTCAGCGCAAGCCACGCGGCGTGGACCGCAAGGACAGCAAAATGCAGCGGTGGAACACGGCCGCGGACATACCGATGGACGAAGAGGATCAGTGTGCGTTCTTTCTCGTCTTGGTTTCGCCCTTTTTGCCACAAGGTCGATGCCGACGTTATTGCAGTCCACGCTTCCAGGGATAAGATTCTCCTAGAAGGAGATGAGAGTGGAGGCGACGAGGATGGCGACGAGGACGAAGTCTTTGCTTTGCAGGGCATGCCTGAAGACGATTCCTCAGAGGATGAGCAGGACGAAGACGCCATGGACGAGGACGACATTGACGACATTCACTACGCCGCCGCCGCCGCTGCTGCTGCTGCTAAGAATGGGAAGGAGGAGAAACAGGGAAAGGGGAAGAAGGGGAAGAAGGATGAGTCCGAGTCTGAGGAGGAGAGCGAGTCTGAGGAAGAGGGCTGGGGGACGAAGAAATCAGCGTACTACGCGTCGAATGCGGATGAGATCGAATCGGACGATGAGGAGGCGAACGAGCTAGAGGAGCAGGAGGCGAAGAGGCTCCAGGCAAAAACGAGGGACGCTATGGCTGACGACGATTTCGGACTGGGAGATGTCGTTGAGGGTTTGCCAGAGGAGGACGAGTACGTTGCTATTTTGTCGTTGCGAAACTTGTCTGTGGTTAATCGCGACTCAGGTTGGTGGACGAGCCTGCGCAGCCCATGGTTGAGCTACCACAGGACAAGCAAGCATTGTTGCGGCATCTAGAGAAGACAAACCCTGAAGCTTTGGCCTTGGCACACGATTGGGACGACGTCGCTTACAACGTCATGAAATCAAAAGCCAAGCTCGAGAGGTGCGGTCATCAAATTCAATGCCATATAGCCATCTGATTCCTTGCCCCAGGCTGCAGTCTGAGAACCCAAGTGCCCTCAGTCTCAGCATGATGCACCTACACAACCGTACGTGCCCGTCCCCCTTCGCCCCCTTCGCCAACCTTCCTACACACAATTTGACATTCACACCGCTTTGCAGAGGCCCTCCTCACATACGCGACGACCCTCGCCTTCTACCTCCACCTCCGCGCCTCCCCCAAGTACGCCCAGCGCCCAGATCTGCTGAGCACGCACCCGATCCTCCCGCGCCTGCTCACGCTCAAGCAGTCCCTGCACACCCTCGAGGAGCTCGACTTCGCCACGTCCGACGAAGAGTCTGGCCTGAGCTCGTCCGACTTCGCCAACGAGGACGAAGAGGATGGCGAAGAGGACTTCGACTGGATGGCGGACGCGCAGGACCTCTGGGCCGGGAACAACACCCTCAAGCGCAAGGGCGCGGGGCTCGAGCAGGGCGAGCTCGAGGCGCTCCTCCGCGAGGCTGAGGGGATCATGGACACGGACACCAGCGTCCTCCCCAGGATGAGCACGAGTCGGGGCAGGAAAGATAAAGATGAAGAAATAGAAAAGCCGAAGCGCAAGTCGAAGGCGGACGGCGAGCCCGAACCCCCCAAGAAGAAGCGCAAGGCCGCCGACGCGAACACCAAGGCTGCTATGCCCATGCCCGTCTTCGACCTCGTCGAACCCGAGCTCTCCCCGTCATCCAGACGCAAGTCAAAGGCGCACGCCACGGTCGACACGGCCGACGACGAGTACGGGGAGGCGAGTGCGCTCGACGCCGCGGACGCCGCGGACAAGCAGGCGCGCAAGAAGTCGCTGCGCTTCCACGTCGCGCGCATCGAGAGCACCGCGGCGCGGCGTGCGGGCGCGCGGGCGCACACCGTGGGCGGGGACGACGACATCCCGTACCGCGAACGGAAGCGCGAGCGCGAGGCGCGCCTCGCGAAGGAGGTCGCCAAGGCCCGCGAGGGGCGTGGGGCGGACCTGGATGACGTCGACCCGGAGCTGGAGATGGAGGTGGATGGCGAGGCGGGGGGGAGGAAGGGCAAGAAGCGGAGTCGGGACGAGGAAGACGGGGGGAGCGGCGAGGAGGAGGACGGGTATTACGAGCTGGTGAAACGCAAGTCGAAAGAGAAGAAGGAGAGGAAGAAGGGAGAGTACGAGACGGCCGCGGCGGCTGCGCGGTATGTGCCCTGTCCACTTCCGCACGCTGGTTCGGTGCAGCTGACTGACTGGTGGGGCGGCGAGCAGGATCGTCGACGAGGAGAGCGTGGACGGGCCGCGGTCGCTCACGCGCGCGATCCTCAAGAACAAGGGCCTGACCCCGAAACGCTCCAAGTCCGTGCGCAATCCGCGCGTCAAGAAGCGGGAGAAATACGAGAAGGCGAAGAAGAGGGTCGCCTCGCAGCGCGCGGTCTACAAGGGCGGTGTCGATGCGGGCAGGTATGGAGGAGAGAAGACCGGCATCTCGCAGACGATCAAGAGCGTCCGGCTGTAGTGCGCCTTTTTCGCCGTGGTCTGCGGTGCTGCGTTGCGGGCTGGTATTGGTACTGTACTGTGTTGGAAGAAGGTGGGACGGTGGCTGGCGCGATCCAACACCAGGTGCGGTTCCCCTGTTGTTCGATAGACAGCCCGTCCTTAAGTCCGCCGAGTTGCTTTCATAGTGCCCAGGGTTCCGATCGTGCTGTACCTGCATCGAACCTTATTGATAGAAGTGTTCTGCCTTCCTCGCCTTGTCGTCTAATGTCCGTGCTGGGTTACTGTAGTGAAGACCGCCGTTCAAGCCCATGAGTCAGTCTAAGGGGCAGCACGAGAAAGTCAGGATAAGACGTCGACATTGGTTCGTTCGCCTTCCTTTTCTGCGTTACCATGGCCACGTGTGACATGCTACGAATAATGTAAGTGAGCGGACCCCCTAACTCAACCCAGCGACACCTCTGAGCATCGATGACGGCGCTCCCCTCTGTAAATGACGCGCAAAGCCAGGGTCTCATCCCATCTCACGATGAAATTGCGCTGAGCTTATACAGAAATGTTGTGCTTCCAGCCGAGAAGGCTGCGAGCGAAGCTGGTAATAGCAACAACGCCATGTTTTCACGCATCGTCGGTTACCTCCTCCTGTACCCCCCCCCCTCCGAAGACGCTCGCCAAACGCTCGAGAGCGAAATTGAACTCTGCAAGCATGAGATCAACCAGAACCAGGCGGTGTACGATCTGGGTGATATGTCCTTCCAGAATTTCATTCGAATCTTCCGTACGTAGGGCTCCTGACCGCTGAGCATGCGTATGGGGAGTTCTGACCGGAATCACACAGTGAGGACGATTCCAAGTGAAACATCTACGCCGGAGTCTGAAGAGTTGGAAGGTCCCCCCAAGTCGCCGGATTGCTACGCCCTTCTCATGGCATACGTCCCTGGCCGCCCTCACACCACTCCGACTACCCCTGACCACTCGCATGCGGAGAGCCGCGGTACGTTGCCCATGCATGTCACGGTCGACCTGTTAGTCACTGGCGTGGTGCGCAATATTCGATGGTACCAGGCCCTCGCACGGGATAAATTTGGCTGTCTGCTGTCGGGCAAACCCGATATGCGATCGTATTGGAAAAGATTCATCACGGAGGTGCCACCAGGCAGACGCTTCGCCAGGACGAAATTGCTGCTGTATTTTCCCCGACTCGCTTCAAGTTGGCGATACTGGAACTAACGGAACCAACACAACGACGGTGCGTGTATGCGATCCTCACCCCCAGACCACGGCTGCGTGGAATGCCGGGTCCAGAGCTCCAGAAATGACAATGACCACAGGAACACCAGGTAGAAACGTTTTGGGCCATCTTGGAACGATTCGGGTACGAGCAAGTCCGCGACGAGCTCGACGGCGTAAACTCGGAGGGTGGTAATCTCCGTCGAATGGAGAACGTCATGACGCTCGAATGCATGATCCACCAAGGCTTCGACCGAATGTTTCTCTGGCTGGAAGAGGTCCCAGGCGAGGTGAGGCTTTCTACCTCTACCACCACCCCGAGTCGGCCTCCCATTATTCGCATGTGGATCGTTACACCACCTCATTCCCGTGGCAGCGAGACACGTATCACATCCGCCTCGCAGGCCCGATGACCCACCGTGAGTGGGACATCCCACACGAAACCGTAACATTCACGGCGCTCACGGGCGAACCGCTCCCCAGCCCGACGTACCTCCGAATCCACGCCGCCTGTTGTCGCGTTGCGAACATGCCTGGGGCAGGGGAGTACCTGAATGCAATTGCGGACGAGATGTCGATGGAAGACGCAGACCCAAGTCTTGAATGAGTGTCAGACCGCCGCTCCTGATGTCCCTGCAATTTCACACTGCGACGTCGGAAGATCCGGATATACGTAGCCAGTGCGGGTGCCAGTCTGTTGATCAAACTCAGAAACTTAATTGCCTTTAGCCCATACAACGCAGTGCGTAGTGCCTCGAGGCTATCAGACATGCACGAGATTAGTAGTTAGGCTTTGAACGTCGTCGCTATAGCTATAGCGTGTACTACTGGTCGTCACTGTCGTCCTCAGTCTTTTACCGCCGTGCGTACATGGCTATACACAATATTAACCGTGCGTTGTACGACGGCAATTAAATTCGAATTCGATATAGCATCCAAAACGTCCAACACTCCGAGGTATACATACATATACAGTTCCTGCTCTGCTCACATAACCACGCGCATAAGATGCATACATTCATTAGCTATAGCCTTTTGTCTTTCTCCTCTTCGAGTTCCGAAACGCGAGCCGCCGCACTACAATGCAGAGTCAGAGTGTCCGTGTCAGGTACACACAGTCCGAGTCATGGTCTAACGATATAGAAGAAGCCTAAGGGGAAGAGGTGAGATGTGAGGGTGAGAGGAGATGACTGGACGGGAGAGGGGCGGTTAGGCAAGGGGATGGAGGGGGTGCGGTGCTACTACAAGACAGGTACACACAATTTCCGATGCAATCCAACACAGCGACAGCGACAACGTGCACACACAACAAAAACACAACGACTACGACGACAACTTCCTACGTGGGTAACAAACAAAAAAGAAAGAAAGAACATGGAGATAGGGGTAGAAATGGGAACCGGGGCGGACGATTATATTTTTCTTTTCGAAGGGGAGGGGGGGTCGTCCCCCTGCTGTCGCCTCGCCAATGACGACTACCGTGACATAGGTGGCTGCTTTTCCGGACTCGACCAAACAGGCAAAAAGTAAAGGAAGAAAAAAAAGGAAGAAACGGCTCTCAGACGCAAACAAGATACAGGGACACTCCCTGCAGGGCGCACACGCGGACGGTCGACATCCAAGGGGGTGTCCGCGTTCACGGGAAGGGGCTGTCGAACACGGGCTGGTCGACGCTCATCGCGATCGCATTCGCATTCGCAGCGCCGGGGTCGGCGGACGTCGCGCGCGAGGTGGCCGACGCGGCCCCAGCGCCGCCGATGTGGAGCTCGCCGTCGGCGACGGCCAGCTGGTAGATGCGCTTGATCTCCGCGGCCTGGTCTGCGCACTCCTCGTACGCGTACGCGTACTGCTCGAGGCCGCTGATGCAGTTCGTGACCTCGGGGCGGCCCATGCGCGCGAGGAGCATGCCCGCCTGGATACAGCTGACGTGCATCACCGCGCAGTCGAGCCGCTGTGGTTCGGGTTCGGAGGCCGCGGAGGAAGGGGGTGCGTGTGTAGATGGAAATGTGTGTGGTGGGTAGGGAAGGCGAGGACGGGGAGGGGAAAGGTACGCGCGCGAGGGGCAGGGACAGAAGGGCGGCAAGTGGGCGGCAAGGGAGCAAGGGGGAAGAGGAAGGGATGGAGGGGGAGGGGGGATCACGCGGGCGGCGTTGCGGTGGGGAGATGAGGAGATGGGAAGGGGGCGAGAAGGGGAGGGAAGGGGTAGGAAGCAGGTGGTCAGCGGTGCCGCACGCGCGGGTCCGAGACGGAGCTGCCGGGACGTACCAAGTAGCCGTTGGACGCCAAGACACCGGCCTGCGCGCAAGAACGGGACAATCACGCGCGTCAGCGTGCGGAGTCGAAATAGCATATAAACTTGGGACTGACCAAGCCGGCGATGCGCAACGCGCCGTGCAGGGCTTCGTTGGTGACCTTGCGCTTCTTCTCCTCGATCTGGGCGTGCTGTGGGAGGAGCGTTTCCGACGTGCCTGTGCGCGTTACGTCGTTGACTTCTCGAATGCCGAAGTCCTCAAGTGCGTTTTGCAGGATAATCCACATAATGTGGTAAGTGGCGTCGCTCGCGCCTGCGGTCGTGGGGGTGTCAGCGGTCAGCGCCGACCTCGCTGGCCTGGGGAAAGAAGGCAGGGATGACACGCACATGCTGTAACGGCGCTGACAAAGTCCCATTCCGCCTCAAAGTTGCTGGGAACACCGACGTGCTGGAGGTGCTCCTCGCGCCAATCGCTCAGCATGCTCATGAACCCGTTCAGGACATCCAGTGGAATCCCGTCGGATTCGGTTGCGGGCCGCCATAATTGGCGCGACATCTGCCGCGCAATCCGTGCCAGAGCATGCGCGGCACGGTAGTACCCCTGGTCAACACCAAGCGGGTCTCTTGTCAGCAACAGGGAGAACGGGTGCGAGTCCTGGTCGTGAGTAGATCTTACCAAGAACTGGATGACAAGTGCGCAAATTTTTCAGTACGGGGAGACGATGATTGGTGCAAGATTTGGACGTGCCTCTAGCTGTTCCCTGGGAGACGGTTGCGGTGCATGGGATTCGATTATGTCGGGAGGTACTGGGCCGACAGTGTAGAAGTCGATGTCGTAGTCATCGTCATCCCTGCGGACAAAAAAAAGAATGAGTGTTTATGTCACCATTCAACGGCACCGAGCTGACGAATGCGGCAGGCACGTACAGCATCGGTTTCCGCCGGTAATACACGCTGCGATAAGCATCCGCCAGGCATGCCATCCACCATGCGAAGATCATGGTTCCCCGAGCCTCGGGGTCCTGTATGTTCGACATGACGGATTTGTGGTTGATCTGGCAACGACGACGAGACCGTCAACGCCAGATCCCGGCACAGGAACGGTTGGCATCCTGACCTGCAAGTCGAGCAGCAACCGTATCGCAGACCCGAGCCAGAACCCGTGGAAGCCTGTGATACGGGTGAGACAGAGCTGTCAAGCGACGAGAAAAACATAACCAACCTGCATTGTCCTCCACGCTCTCTGCATGTCCGGCTCATCATTACGGATAGAATATGACAACGCTCGGGCCCGCACTCACGGCTCTGCAGGGGCTCTATCAACAGCGCTATGACGACGTGGTCCGCGCTGGGCACCCTGTGTACCTTCATGTCTTCGGCCAGGTCCCTTGCGCGGTTGATGAGCACTTTCGCGAACACGCTCTGGTTTCTGTTCTGGTGCCGGTCCGCGACGAAAAGCGGGTGCTCAGAAAACTTCGCTCCCCAAGCAACGACCACGGCCACCAGACTGCCCGGGCCACGTCACTTGACGATCAAATTCCGAGAATAATCGGCGGCACTCACGCAGGATGAACGGGTTTCTGCTGGGGTCCGCCATGAGGGGGGCTGTTGCTGTTGCGGCCGCGGTACCCTGCACCACCTTGTGGGGTTCCATCGTTTGTCACCTGCGGCTGCGAGCCGGTGGCATAGAGGCTGTAATGCAGGCGCGACCGGAACTGCGCGGGGTTCAAAAGCGGGAGCCGGGAGTGCACGATCTGGAAGAAGACCTCCACGAGGTCGAGTGCAAATCTGCGTGTGACGCGTCAGCCCGCTAGCCCGCACTGCACACTGGGGATACGTAGGTGATCATCGACAGGGAGATCCGCCCGAGATTGTGGGTATTAAATCCCATCGTCCCGAGCGAGCGCTCTATGGGCGGTCCAGAGATGGATGGACGGAAAGAACTGGGGGACGTACTCTATGCGGAAGTTATCCTCTGCCAGGCGATAACCCAAGGGGCCCCATTCGTTGTACGCTGCTGGATTTTGAGCGGGAGCTCGGGAGCCATTCAGGTGGGCGCTATGTGTTAAAGTTTGGGGGAGATCAGACCGATAGAAGACGAGTGACAGGGAACCTGGTGTAAGCACCAACCTTGCTGGTTCCGGCGGCGAGAATATGTACGCCAGCAAGTCGCGTGTCTGCGTATCTTGTGTAATAGGGTGAGCCCGAGGAAACGGACCGCCGTGTATAGGCAGTTGGCTTCCCAGTGGTTGATACGGCTGGGAGGCCCCTGAAACCATGTGTTCTACGGGACCGCTGATTAACCGGTCATTGGATCAGCATTGCGTTCAAAGTGGAACAGAACACCCGGGAAACCGCGCATTGACGGCGAGACGGGTGCATCCTCCGGTGGCTCGGGGTGCACCGTTCCCAAGCTGTGATGCTTAACAGTTCCCATGTGGTGCGATCTCCTGTTTCCAAAACGCGTCGAACGGGTACAGAAGGGGGAAGCGCAGCAAACCTTCATGCGCCACGGGGCCGAGGCCGGGACCGGGACAGGGAGGGAGCGGAAGAGGAAGGAAACTTACAGACGGGAGCTGGATGGTTGCGAGCTGCCGTAAGGTGAGTAAGGGCGGTATCCTGATCGGTAATGACACGCCCACCTTGCGCTGCTGGTGGACAACGTTCGTGGCCTCTTGGCGGCCGCAGCATTGCGTTTCTTCTCAGTGGTCGCCTGCTGAATGTGATGGCTTGACACGGAAGCATGAGGTGGATTCACACAGAACAAGGACCAGCGTGGGACGTACGTGCAGGGGTAGTTCTTGGATAGACAGTGCTATCGCGGGGGACGCGGTGAGGGGGGTATGTCGAAGGAGGGGCAGATAGGGCGAGGGGCGGCCTTACCTGACACTGTTCACGGGACTCGGTTGAGCGGGATGGAGGGGGATGGGGAGGTGGGATGGGCGTACCTTGTCCTGGCCGGGTAGCTGATTGCATTTCACCTTCCGGGCTCTGTCAAAGTAACGCGTCGGTCCACGAATAGGTGGAGCTCAGGACGCGGGGGACGGACCTGCAGGCGTCGCAGGCCGTGTTCTGTTTTCTGGGAGGAGGCAAGGTCTTGGCGAGCTCGTGAATCTGGTTCTGCATGGAGGGGGAGGAGAAATTGAAAGCTGTTGCGGGGGGGGGGCGATCGACAGGGTTCGATGAGGTTGTGTCTATGAGCGGGGCGCGGAGACAAGACGGGGCACGCACACTGGGAGGAAGAACCTGAGCCCTCTTGGGGGTCTGGGCGGTCCATGGGCCAGATAGCGGGAAAGGGCAGGAGGGCAGGAGTCAGCAGACGAGCAAGGGCTCCGTTTCCTCGAATGAGACGAGTCTCGGAGTCGCACCGTCTCTCATCCAATTTCCTCCGTCTTCTTACATAGCGCCCCCTAGACGCCCAGCCCGCGCAGCCACCTCGGCACCGAAAACACCACCCTCCGGTCACACACAGTCACCCCCCGCCTCTCCCCCCGGGTCACACCCAGTCACGCCAATTTTCGGCGGGCCTTTGGCGCTCGTGCACGTCGCAGCTGCCACCGTCATCAAAGCACTCGGACCGCCTCCGCCCTCCCGCCCAAAAGCACACATCTCGCGAGCACCATGGTCAAGGTCGAGATCGTCGAAGAGAAGGACCAGGTCTCCTACTCCCCCTACTCCTCCCCCGCCTCCTCGCGCACGTCCTCGTCCGTCTCCCTCTCGTCCGTCGGCTCAGAGCTCGACGGCGAGGAGTCCTTCTACGAGCGCATCGTCGCCCTCGCCGACATCATCCCGCCCACGACGCGCCAGAGCATCTCCTCCAAGCTCGGCAGCACCGCCAGCGCCCTCAAGACGACCGGCAAGGTCGTCGGCAACCTCGTCTGGATCGTCACCACCTCCGCCCTCCTCATCGGCCTGCCCCTCGCGCTCGTCCTCGAGGACGAGGCCAAGGTCGTCCAGCAGGAGAAGGAGATGCTCGCCCAGCAGCAGGGCGCACAGGTGCGTCCCTCGTGTCACGCCGCTTCCCTCGTAAACATGTTACTCAATCTTGCTTTCCATGTCTCCCACCCAGATGCTCGCACCCCCGCCCGGCTCGGGCTCGCTGTACCCACAGCCGGGCCAGCCACAAAACCCGCCCAAGTCCCCCCTCTGAACCTGACACTCATTCCGCCCCACACGCGCTCGGTCACGCCCTCCGTGCTCCCCCCATCCGTGTACCATATAATAGCCGTAGAGAGCCCCTTATTGCCACATGTCACTTGCCCCCTCCTCCCTCCTGATCCTTGATCCCTGAGTTCTGAGGCGTGATATGCCGGCCTCGATGCGGCGGCGGCAGGCTCAGCAGTCACGCCTTCTTACGCCGCGGCCTCCCGCTGCCGTACGACGCTGCAACCTTGCCGCGAATGTGCATCAGACGACTTGTTCCCTGCGAGGAAGGACGTCTCCGGCCCTCCCCGAAGTCTCCGAACCCACACACTCACCGCACAATCAGCGCCCTGCCGGCGGGCGACGTGGCAGATAAACATAGATGTGGACAGCGAATATGAATGCCGAGTGTTCAGTGACCAGTGACCAATGCTGCTACCCGTCAGCATCGTTGACCCGCACCGCAGTCGACAAAATCAGAATCCGCTGTAGGTCCGACGCCATATCAGACGCAGTCGCAACGAACTCATTGAGGAAAGAGAGTGCATGCATCTGTATTGCGGTTGACAGACCGGAGCTGTATCTGCATCTGTATCTACCCAAGTGACACGTAACGTCTCATGCCTCCAGCCCGAACTGGACAGCGGACGTCGACAAGGACAAGGGCAAGTACAAGGACAAGGGACACAACGCGGCGTGGTCAGCGGCATGACAAAGAAAGTGGGCCGACGGGATTGACTCACCGAGGAAGATTCCCGGGAGGCAGGGAAAACGACCGGCCGCGCGAAGTTGTCCCTGCGAACGCACCGACGTCAGTCAATCTGCCCACGCTCCGACACGCCCTCCCCCCAAGCGCAGCCGGCCCAGTAAAACTGGTGTCCCACCCCTTTCTTCCCTTGTTCACTTATGTGCGGATTGGCCCGCGTCGAACGACGCCGGCTGCCAGGCGTGCACGCACAGGCTGCCTAACGCATGCACAAGAGACGGGAGCGGAGATACGGGAGCAGAGTTGCGCAGCGAGAGAGAAGCAGGGAAGGATAAGGGAGGAAACACGCACGCAGATCGGTATCTCCTCAGGTAGGTGATAGCGTGCTCCTCGATTTCGTCCGGGACCACGCCGAACGCCTCCCAGTCCCCGGGGACGTCCACGTCGTTGATGTACCGCCTCACGACCTCGTCGGGGCTCAGCATCGGCCACCACACGTTTTGCGCGAGCTTCGAGAGGGCCAGCGCGACCGACTTGGGCACGACAGGCGCACGCGACGGCGGGTTGTACGTGATCGTCGACACGAGCGTCAGGAGGTACTCGTACGTCAGCGTCGACGGGCCCGGGAGGTTAAAGGTGCCGGGAAGGGGCGCCATGGGGAGCGTGTTCGCGAGCGCCTGGGCGACGTCGAAGACCTGGATGATCGGATCGCGTCAATGTCGCTGCGTTGCAAAACCGGACGCGAAGTGGGGTGAGGGATACATACATGTGCTGGGCGGACCTTCGTCTGCATGTGATTGAGCTTCCACCAAATCGGCCAGACTGTCAAAACGAAGCACGTCTTTACACTGAAACGTCGGAGTAGAATGCACCAGTGGGGAGCTTACTCGCAATGTTGTTCAGCAGCCGGTCCTCGTAACCGAACATGGTTGCGGGACGAACGATCGTTGCATCCGGGAACGCCTCCTTCACAAGCTCCTCCCCGGCAGCCTTCGAACGGTAGAATGCAGACTCGGAGGTGTGCGAAGCGTTGAGATGGGAGACATGGACGAAGCGGTTGACACCGTTCTGAGCGGCGATAGTCGCGATGGCCTGGGCTCCCTTGGCGTGGACATCATCGTAGCTGAAGTTCCTGCAAAGCCATAATGGCCCGGTTAGACGCGAGACCGCATATAGTTGGCGAGAAACGCACTTGGTCTCGTACTCCCGGCCGACAAGGTTGTAGACGATGTCAGAGTGTCTCAGACACTCCTCAATCTGATCCGGCCGACGGAGGTCCCACTCCTACGCCGACGCCGCCGCTCTTCAGCAACCATTCATTCCCCTCCAAATGCGCTCGCGCGCCCAAAACCCATTAAAACGGACAGAGAGACGCACCAGCGAAGTAATTTGTCCGAGATCTCCAGTGACCTTCAGGTGCCTCTTCTCATCCTCGTCGCGGTAAGGAATGACGATACGCGAGCCCGCCTTTGCTGTTGTCCACCCCAACAGCAGTCAACATGTGCCACGGCGCAAAGGCAACTAGGCAGAGGGAAGGACAAAATACACACCGAGCTTCGCCACAAGGTACCTCCCCAGGAAACTCGTGCAACCAAACACGGTCACGGTTTGCCCGGTGGTCGCACTCCGTCCAGGAGGGCCGTACTGGATCGCGGCCTTGCCCGAGGGCAGCACGTTGAGGTCATGGAGGGCTCGCTGCGAAAGCAAATTACGGTTGTCAGAGTGACTGAGCTGGTGGGAATCGACGACATAGAGCCTGCAAAGGCTCGAACGGACCTTGCTTTGAGCGAGTGCGCGCGGCAGGCGCACGCATTTCGAGGAGACGGCCAACATAGCTTGGCCAACGTTGCAGACGGCGAGCAAGGTGTTGTTCGGACGCCCGCTGCTCAGCCGGGGTTTCCCGGGCGGGCGCTTATAGACGCCCAGCCAGTGATGGTTGCGTCGAATTCCGAGCTCGACCTCGTCCACACCCGCAAGATGCATGGACATTCGCATTGTACTTCGTTTTGTCTATAAAACAGCTTCATATTATTCGCACATAACTACTATTCGGCCCTTGGGAGGAATCCAGAGCTTGCGCTATCGTCACCATGCACCAGTGTAGAGACCGCCGGGCAGCGGGGGCCAAACTACTTTTGTTCTATGGCTAAGTGGGGGTCTGGCGTGTTCTTGAGCGGGGATTACTGTACAAGACGTACTCAAGTTATATGGATGGCGTTGGAGTCCCCACCAAAAGGCTCCGTCATGCAAGGTAATAGACGACATGGCGAGAGAGAAGGTGGCGGGCTCAGACAATTCAAGGATGCGAGTGCACGGACAATGAGAGAATTAGAAAGCTGAAGAAAGAGATGCTATAACCTTTGTTTCGAGGAAGAGAATGTAGGTTGTGTCGGGGTGAAATTATGTGTGGAGAGCGATGCGGAACCACAGATGCGTACGGCTTCGCGGCACAAAGCCAAGGGATATGATCTGGTCTGCCGCCGTTCGCGACGTAGCGGAAGAATGGGGCACAGAGCCCAGAAAACAGCGCCTCGCTCATCGATCTGGGCCCTTGTCACAACTGGTCACCTCGGCGGAAGTGAGGCCCCCCAGTGGAGGCGGTTGGGCGACGACGGGTATAGAATCGACTCCGAAGCCGCTGGCGGCGTTGCGTTGCGATGGTGCAAGCATGATGCTGAGGAGAAGTCCATGGAGTGGCCGTGGAGTGGAGGACCATTGGTGGAACCAAGCAAGCTGTCGCACACCCGACGTACACCGACCCAGCGAGTCGACAAGGTTCCGATAAGGCTGAGGCGCCACGTTGATTGAGTAGGCAGAGAGACAAAGCGGGAAGCATCAAAGCAGCAGCGGGATTGACAATCATCGACGGCGGCGTCACTGGTGGCTAGCTGGAGGACGGGCGAAGGAGCTGGTCGGCGGCATCATCGGAGACAGGAGGAGCGGCCGTTGGGGGGCGATGGTGCTAGGGCGGATGCGCGACTGGGGTCGGTTAGCAGCAAAGTCGGAGAGGATGAGCGGGGTGGCAGAGAGGAGGGTCAGACATGTAACCACAAGCGCCACCCACAGCAGCCTGGAATTGCGCCATTAGGCTTCCCCGAAAAGGTCGCCTGCGCGAAGACTCTGATGGATTCTAAGGAGAACCTTGCGTCCACCGTCTTCGGGGAAAGTGATATTGTGGACCCGAAGAGGGCGATTCTCGATTCTCCTTGACAGGTGATGAATAGGCGTTCCCAGATTTTAGCTATGCGCCATATGGCGCACATGTTGGTCCGTCCGATTTCTGTGAAGAGCGCGTGAGGAAGGGGCATTGGACCCGGACAGTAAACAAAGTCCCACCAAACCATCGAGAACAAATTGCTCGCCCTAACTCGGACGATACGGGACGACGCGGTCGAGGCGGATTCCCTCATGACGTCCCCGAAAGAACCGCGCGATGCCTCTGACGTACTAGGAATCGCGGACCGGACGACACCTGTTCAGCAGGCGTGGTGTCCAATCGATGTAATGTCCGTTTCCGTGAGGTTCTTGAACTGCAGCGGGGTCGAGTGAGCCGTGTGAGCACCCAAGGCTCTGGTAAGTTCGAGGATAGATTATCGACCTGCATCGCACTTCGGGGTAATCGAACCACCATGAGCAGGTCAGAGACATTCTTAGGGAGATTGTGGCGTCGTGCACCGCCCACCTGTGTCCTTTTTCCGGGAGGCATCCGATCCTGGGGACCTGAACTCTAAGATACAGCGGAGAAGTGATCGATGGGAACGGCGGCTGGGCAGGTGCATCTGTCAAATCGGATTTCGAGGCTTAACTCGAAGTGTATGGAAGGCAGACAAGCACATACCAAGACAGAGTAATGTAAGGCAAGACCTTGAGCATATGGGGTCGTGAAGAGGCAAGTAGGCCCCTGATTTTCTACCGCTGATCTTAGTTCCTCCGTCTGCAGCCGCGGAGCGAAAAAAATCATTGCGGGCTCTGAATGAACAGACCGGTGTCCTCGGCAATTCCACTCTAAGAAATAGATGGGAAACGTGAGCAAGCAGTCAAACGGTCTCAAACAGTCGTGGGTCATGCCCATGGCAATATCTTTCGGAAAGTCGGAAGTTGCGGCCGGGCTACACTTGTGCCATGGTTTGGGACCCACAATTAATGTACAATGAAGAAATCACAGAAATAGTGACGGGTCTGCAAGGGCATTTCGCTCGTATGGAACCGTAGCTTCATTTTGGTGCGCCTCTGGTAGAGCTGCCAGTGTCATTGCCTAGAACTTGAATGGAGGAATGGTGACAAAGACGGAGCCCTATGACGGTAGAATCCCATCCATGAGGCTCTGGAGTCAGGATAGAGTATTGTCGCTATGGATTCTTGCGTTGCGCCGCATCTCCTGGAAGGCGGAAAGCGACGAGTTAGTACGCGAATCCACGGCCTCGAGGAACCGTAATCCCAACGCCCCTCAATGCCGGCCACTTACCGGGGCGAGGACGACTCCCGACTCCACGGGGCCTCTCTACAGCATCCAGTCGTCATACTCGCTTGGTACGCTGAGCCTGGGATATGCCAACCTGGAGCAGGCGAAAGTCAAGCGCAAGCCGTGGCAACTGCGCCTCGACACAATTAAACGTTTGCGTGCGTCACAGCCCAAATCGGGCAAGGCACAGCATGGTGTCTCGAGGTTAGGGTCAGTCGGACAGCTCGGTCGAGCGTCTCCGCTGCCGCATTCAGTCGGCGTTGACATTTTTTTGTTCTGGACCAACACCACCGTTTCCCGCCCCCTTCGTCCCCGCCTCCGCCTCCGCCCTCGCCTTCCCCCGATCGCACGACTCCCGCGTAGGTGCTATACCATGGTACAAGGTCAGACGAAGGGCCTCTCGAAGGGCAAGAGCTCTAACGCCACCACACGGCACGCCCAAAAGGCAGCGGCGGCTCCGAAGAAGGGCAAGCGGTACGTTGCGCCCAAGAAGACCGCGGCGGTCAAGCAGGCTGCGCTGCATAAGGTGAGTGGGCGGGCCCCCAGCACTGAGTACTGAGTACCGAGCGCATGCAATGCCCTGCGTTGCATATGTACCACCCCCCCGCTTGGCGACTCCCGGATTCCGGGCGCTGGCGCTGGCGAGGCTTAGGCTGCCCCTCGGTGCTTCCCACCACCCCCTCGCCCCTTCTCCGCGGAGCCCTGACGCGAGCCAGGGGGGGGGGCAGTAGGTGGGAGGAACGGGCGGCCGAGCGTCGGAAAAGGCACCCGCGTACGTGCCACGCGACGCAGTGCCCGAGGGTTAAGCTCGGTTCTGGCTCGTCGAATCTCGCGCATCTGGAATATATACGTACGGGGGCGTGCGCGGGGCTGACGCGTGGTGTGCGCGTGTTGTTCCTAGGGGATGAGCGCGAAGATCAGCAAGAGCATCGAGCAGCAGGTCGTCGCCGCCGCGTCCTCGGGGAAGCTCACGATCATGAAGAACGCAGCGATAGAAGGGTGCGTCGCGCGCCGGCCTCGTTACGACTTTACATGCAGGCCTCGGTTGCGGCGCGCGCAGCTAGCTCAATTGAGGCCGACCCTAATCTCCCTATCTGTACGCTATCTGCAGGTCGTCGGCGGAGAAGTCCAAGGCCACAAAGCCCAAGAAGCCATGACGCACTCTCCTCCGCCCCTTGGCGACCTTCTAGGCTACCCAAGTGCGCCTGCTCTCCCCGTGTGCCCCTCTCTCGTCATGCTAACGGCATTCTCTACCCAGTTCCCAACATGATCCGCTTCGAATGTGAAGGATTGGCGCATAAACAGAGCAGCGGCTCCGCGCGGATGGTTTACGAGCTGGGAACCTGTCAGTTCGATGTCGGAGCGCTCGGTAGTTTGTGCCATCAGGGCTGTGGTGGGACCTGCATACGCAACATCCATCGCGCCTCATCGCTCCGTCGCCAGCCTTTTGGCGGACTAGTCCCGGCGGTTTCCCATGCAACGTGCCCGAAGGCGGTACCGGATGTCGTACGTCGTATGCCACTTACCTTAGTCCTCCTATGTCCTCGGATTCGGACACGGCGGCGGAGAAGTGTACGGTGTCGGCCCTACGTTTACGTTGCAGCGATGGCTCGAATGCATTGCATTGCAGAGTGCCATAAACAAAGCGATGGACAACGTGACAGCGATTTGATGTATGAATGTACAGGAAGGTATGGTTCGGTGCGTGGATGGGGGGGTAATGATGATTCGTAATAACCGAGAAACGTGCTGCGATGAGGGATATATGCATGATGATGAGTGGCAGAAACACAGACGTTGGGGTATTGGGAACCCTGCTTGCTAGGGAAGACATGTGATGAGAGACATGTGGCGTGGTAGTGGAACAGTGTGGACGATGCATGCTGATGAGGAAGTGTGAACGTGGACGGGAATGACGGAAATGACAATGACGAGTTTGGGGGAGGGGAGCTGGGATGGAAACTTGGGAGAGTCTCATGCTAAGGACGAGGATGCGTAACGTGAAGGGGGGCAGGGGGAGTAGGGGAAAATGCTGGGGAGATGCAGACGTGACATGCTATGTGCATTCAATAACGGGTAGCCGGACAGAGTGGGGGACGATGGCTGGCCAATGCGTATACGAGTACGAGTATGCGAAACCGAGACTGAGAGATCAGGACCGGGACGTGAATGATGCATGATGATGGATGACGGTGACAAGTCCATGTGCAAGAAGAATCGTCAAGAGAGCCCAACATGATGAGAAATAAAGTTCGAAGCCTACTGCAGAAGGTTAACGTTTTCGTCATACAAATCTACTCGACGTCGGGCGCAGCCGACGCGAGTGCAACATCAAGCCGGCCCCCAGAAAGCGAGCATGAGAGGCGACAGTCCGTGAGGGCGCACCCACCGTATACACCGACACCACACGCCTGCGTGAGTCGACGCAACGGGCGGCCTACGACGCTGCTGACCTGGGCAGGCTCAGCTGAAGAGGGGCTTGGGTATAAGGACCACCGGTGACCTTGGTGAAGATCTTCTTCTGGATGGAGAACATGTTGGCCCAGATCTCGGGCTCAACATCCAGCTCGCCCTGCTTCTCCTTGAGGTACACGAGCAGCTTTTGGAGGCAAAGCTCAGCCTCGCGATCGTCCATGACCTCGATCGTGGGCACCATCTCCGGCGCGTACGACATCAGCGCCACCTCGTTCCCGTGCGCTTCGTCGGCGGCAGAGCCCGCCTGCATGTCCATCGACATGGAGTCCGCACCCACGGCAGGAGCGCCATCGTAGGAGGAGGGGTAGGTGAGGTGGGTTGGACTGGAGGAACCGAAGGAGTGGACGACTGACTGATCGGCGCGTGTGCTCTCCGGCTCGATGGGCTTAGCCCACGGGTCCGGGATGAGGCCGAGGGAGGACTGCATGCCCTGCACGCCCGTAGGGGGAATGTTCTCGTCCTCAGCGGCAGCGAGAGCCTGGGCATCGCCTTCGTCGTCGGTGTCGATGGGATCGTTGTAGCCACGGTCTTCCTTAATTGGCGGGGGGGTGCCCGGGAAGGGGATGATAGGCTCTGGCACGTCGGGTACGAAGTCGCTTGCGTATGCGCGATATTTTTGATCGAGGGTGCCGTTGCCATACCACACTCCGCGCCGGATCCCGTGGCGATGCTTGAAGTTCTCGAGCCAGCCCGAGCTCGCCTTGAACTTGTCCTGCGTGAAACCCATGGCGTCACCGAACTCCCGCGCCTTTTTCCGGAGCAGCTGGTCCGTCAGGACCTTGCCAGCTTTGGAAGCGTTCTTGACCCAGTCCTCGAGACGGCCTTCCAGCATAGGGAACTTCGAGGGCCTTGCAAGATGTCAGCGTAAGAACGAGCGATGCAGGAACGGAGTGCAAAGCATACCTGAGCTTGGCGACGAGAACCTTCTCGTTGGGCGAGACGCTCAACCAGCGAGCCTTCTGCTTGAGTATTTTGCTGACAGTGCTGCGCTCGACGCCAAACAGAGACGCGATATCCTCCTGTTTCATGCCCGGGTTTTCCTGAGCAGCGATACAGATCTTGTAGCGATCGATGTTGTAGAGACGCTTCTTTCTGTCCCTACGAGTCAGGGACGGACCTTTGCGGACAGGCGACTCTACGGTGAACAACTGCGAGTTCGACGCTGAGGACACTGAAGTGAGGGCAGACGCCACGCTGAGGGCAGGCGAAGCTGAACGAGGATTGGACGAAGCGGAAGCTGCAGACCCGGATGCTGAACGGGACTGAGTCTGGGGAAAAATACGACCCCATTCGGTGCGGGGCTGTTGACCGTACGCATCCGCATTGGACATGGCGGATTGCGTCGGGTCAGAGAGCTGATAGGTAACATGTGCTGCGGGAGAATGGGGACGAGAGCCTTCCTGAGGACTGAAATGAGGGGGTGGTTGAGGGTGCTGCGCGCATATAAGGACACTGAGTGGCATATAAGGAGGAGAGAAAAAAAGCGACGAACGCCATAAGACTGCGACAGAGACGCATATTCCGGCAGCTCTCCCTGGCTATGGACCCTCTCGTGCATGCGGAAACGCCTGCGAGCGAGACCTCTATCTGGGCCAATGCTGCCCTCGACTTGGGAGTCGAAGCCCAGGGCCTGAGAAGAGGAACTGGGATCGACGGCAGTCGGGGAAGAAAGCGTTGCTGCTGAGGGGTTTGGGATGTGGTGGGACAGGTACGATTGCTGTTGTGCTGAAGAAGAGGCATAATCGACGTGATTTTGGGCTTGAGACATCGTAAGCGGCATCTGGACGTGAACGGAGGGGGCGGAGGCGGAGACGGCGAGGGCAGAATGCTGGGTTGGTGGCCAAGGCATGTCGTGGTGCAAGGCATGGCGGGGAGCGGAGTTGGAGATCGCGTGCGGGGGGAGGTGAGGGACGTGAGGTTGTTGGAGATGATACACGAGGCTCGAGTACTGCTGGGCGGTGTCCATGGTGCACGAGACGGGTGCTTCGCATCTACTGGGGGCCGGTGCGGGGGGTGTGGAGGGAGCAGGCGGCCGCAGATGAGGCGTCCGGGAGTGAGCGGATGAGGGCAGAGGAGAGGCCGGCTTTTGAGCGAGAAGAGTCTGAGTTGTGGAATCAGCCGCCGCGCTCGCACTCACGCCCACTCGCTCAGTCGCCCAAGTCTGAGATCGGGCTCCCTTCCCGGCCTCCTCCCAGATCCCCCCGATCCCGCCTCTTCTGCCCGCTCACCGCCGCATACACACACTCCTCGGAAAAATATTGATTCTATCCTACGCACGACCGCCGCCGCGTGCTCGCACGACGCCGCCGCGGGTTCGACAAAGGCGGGCCTCCAGTGGCCATGGCGCGTCACCGCCTTGGCTGTGTCGTAATCTGCGCAACTTCGGGTGTACAAGGTTGCCAGGTTCCCAGCCGACTCCGCTCTCAGCTCTCCTCGTATGCCACGGAAGCCCTTCGGGCCCTCGACGGCGCAATATTGCCAGGGCCGCGCCCTGCTCGCCGGAAGCCAGTTTGCAGCTAGCGTGCGGTGCCAGCAGCGGCCAAGCGCTGTTCATTGGGAGGGTCCGAGAGAAGTGCGTTGTTTCCCATCGTCCGCGTCTCCGCTGTGTATGAATTGAAATACGTGTCCAATAGCGGTGCTAATCCGTCCGAGGCCCGCGAAATCTGCCTCGAACACAAACCTTGAGCGTGCAGATGCGCGGTCCGGCCAGAGGGAAGAGACACTGAATGCCCCACCGTCCCCAACCGCGGTCGCCCATGCTTCCAGTCTTCCACGCATCGCCAGCTTCCTCGGGCTCCCCTACGCCTGAATCTCCCTCCTCTCGCCCTGTGCGCCCCCACCTGATTCCCATGACTCACCCCTCATGTCCGATCTCGCTACCTGTCCTCTCCCGCTGCGCACTCCCACTCGTCCACTCCTCGACCCGGCCATGGCCATCGCCCTTTTCCACGCCTATCCGCGCCCTCCGAATCAGCGGGCCCCACCTCCACGGATGCCCCGGAACGCCCTCCATCCCTTATACAGGACCCTGCACGACCGTTCTTCCGCGTCGGCTGCATGCCCTGCCATGTGTTGCAGATCTTGGCCATCCGCACCGTGCCCACTGTCTGTGAGGGAGGGCGAGTTTCAAAGTCGAGCCTGCGCCGCATTGACTGCATCTGGCGTGCAGGAACGTTCCCTCAGCGCCAGAAGACGTACTCGAAGGTGTGGTGGTGTTGAGAGCTGCCGGATGCGGCATGTTCGAAACTCAGCCCGACCATCCCGCGTTCATACAGCGGCGTATTCTTGGCCTACGACGCTTCCCCCCCGCATGAATAACTTCCAACCTTGCTCGACGGCGACCACCGAGATCCGCACTGGCCTGTTGGATCAAACCTTAGATTTCCTCCGTGAACTTACGGCGACGTCGTCTCGCGTTCAATGCGACATCCGCTCCTGCCGCGCTTCCTGGCAGAGAGCTGCCCGAAATAGACAGGCAAGCTCAACCGTTAAGGTGCGTATTCCGGCCCATCGTTCTCGCCGCCCTTCCAACCACTCTCATCTTCTCGCCAAGGTGGGAGCGCATTGGACCATCCCTGGTGCCTATCTCCCCGTCTGCCCAATGGCCGCCTCCCAGCGGCTCCGTGTAGCCCGTGCCTTCGAGGGCGTCCCGTCCGAAGGGCTGGTAGAGCGCGCAGTACGACGTCAGGACCCTCCCACGTTCCCTCGAATGGGGACGAATCCCATCAGTCCGAGGGTACGTCCTCGCGCATCGATTCGCATTCCGTACACACGCCTACCGCTTCCAGATAGCGCTCCTAGATTCCGTGACCGCGAATGCACCCCTGCCCGCTATCTACCAGATCATGGTCGGCGAGCTGGGCCACCTCAAACGGGCCATTCGCACCCGACATGGCTCTGGCGAACCGGCCGTTCCCAGGGGGGTGCGAACACATGACACATCGGCTCGTCAGATGTGTCCAAGAGCCTCACGTTGACGTCGCCTCCATGGGCTCGAGCTGAACCATGGTTGTATCGCCAGCGATCATGGTCGCACACTGTACCTTATCCCCTCGGGGGAGGCATTCACCACATACGTCAGGGCGGCGTTTCAGTGTTCTTGAAGGACAGATGCAGTACGACCCCCGCAACTTCATATGTCGGCGTCCTGACATATCCACGAGTGCAGGGCATCGAGCCTGAGCGTGAGCATAAGACGTATAACGAACGGATGGTGACCCGAACCCTTGCCCGCCAGAACCGGCTCAAGGCTCGTGTAAGTCGGACTACGGTGCGTGCTGGCGTTCGGCTCGCTCTTCGTCGCGTAGTGTCGCGCCGGGACGAGACCACACTCCGCAAAGAAGAAGGCTACTGCTCCGCTCTGAGCACGCAGAAGCCACCACCACTGCGGTGGCTTTGCTGGCCTCTCGCAGCCGCTTTAATATCTCCTCTATCCAGGGTCCTGCCACCGCTCATGACCGCCGACGGCCGCCTTCCGAGTTTCAGCCCAAGTGCGATAGATACACGCATTGTTGGCACAACCAATGACGAGCTCTCTCGTCCACCATGCCGGGGCACAATTGCGATGCGACCCTGGACCTGATCAAGGAGTGCGGCGTCGACGAAGCTCGCGCTCTAGCCTCTCGTTCTCTTCAGGTTCAGAGCTAGCTTCGCTGTCAGCTCCTATGCCTTATCCTCTCAAGGCTCGCATTGATCCTGCAAGACACGCGGTGCTAAAACCTATACAATGAAGCCCTTCTCCGTGCGTCCTAGCCTATGCCCGCTTCTATCGAGCTTCTCGCTCGCCAGCAGCCCGCACGAGCCCCGCGGCGCGTCGGCTGGCTGTGGCCAACGCCGCCTTCCCCAGCCATAGTGGCAGTAGCACCAGTAGCGGACCACAGGCCGCACCGCAGCCTGCAAAGGCACGGCGCGCTTCTCTTCTCCGATCTCGAGAGCAGCCCAGACGGGCACGCACATCATTATCCCCACCGACGGCGCGGCGAGCGCGAGTACGAACGATAGGGTGCGAACCGTGCGATAGGGGCCCGGCAGAGACAGAGACAGAGACGTGCGTGCAGATCACAGCGGCAGCAGCAATGGCACGAAGCAACAAGCCGCTCGGATGGAGGCTCGGAGTCGCCCCACATGCCTCACGGCCGCCGCGACAATCCTGCGTGGTGGTGGGGAGGTAGATGATCCGTTCGCCTGCGTTCGCCTTCTCTGTCGCCAAGGGCCTTCCCTTCCATCCACGGCGGTGCGGATGCGGCCGGGGCCTCGCTTTATGTCTCGAGAACGCTGCTCGTGTGGACCCGGGGCTGCAGGCAGGCTTGCCGCGGCTGCTTCGATGTCGACGTACTGTCATCTTGGGTGTCAGATGGTTCGTACAGGGGCGCAACGAACCACTGCGGTAGCGATTGGCGAGAGAACATGTCCGCATCTGGTGATGGTCATGCCTACATAGCGAGTGGTGCTGGAGGGGTCTAGAAGTAGCAGGATCGCATGTAAAGGCCCTGGCCACAGGTCCAAAGCAAGGCGAAGCCCAGGTCTTGCTCGTCTTCGTACTCGCACCTTCCCACAGCCGCTGCGAGTGCCTTCATACGCTTGCGTCTAGAACACGCCCTGAACGCAAATCATGACACAACACGCTATATTGCGGAAGAAACACGGGTGCAGAGCTGCAAGGACAACGATGGACGGACAAGACCGCAAGCCAATACACAAGCCTCCTCTCAAAATCGTACATCGCACAGGACCGTCCGTGCGGCATCCATGTAAACAACACTCCACCGCTCCCCCACGCGTCCGCCACCCCCCGGCATCCTGTATCTGGAGACCTGCCACGGGCTGCCACCGTCACCGCTCTCCAGCCCCGCAAGCCAGGCCCCTCTGAGTCTCCACTCTCGCCGATTCTCCCACTGGGTCCAGACAGCATGATCCTTCCTAACGCCTATCGACCGCCCCCCACGCCAATGGGGGTGCGCATGTACGGCCCGTTCGCCATGGGCCCGTACGGTGTTGTCGGCATCTGCGCGGGCATCGCGCCTGCCATGACGGGCGTCGTCAGCGCGCCGCCCATTCCCAGGACGCCATGCCCCGGCGGGCCCGCGGGCCCTGGGGTCTGGTTGTGGGCCTCGCGGCCGGCCAGCGCGAGCGAGGGCCCGGCGCGGTCCTCGCGCTCGGCAATCGTCGCGGCCGTGCCTGCGCGGACGGTCTCGGCGACGCCGTTCTGGAGGGTGAACGTCTGGCCGAGGCCGTAGAGCTTGCCGCTGAGCTCGGGGTCGTCGAGCGTGTCGCCGAAGTACTCCTCGCGCATCTTGAAGAACGTGGACGCGGTGAGGAGCGAGTCGGAGCCGGCCTGGTGGGACGGGCCTATTCGCACCACCTGCGGGGGCGGTGGGCGGACACGTTGCGAGTGTGAGCAGCTGCCGTAAGGGCCGAGATGATGGCATGTGAACGCACCCCGAGGTCGTCCGCGACATCCTGCAGGCCCCCTTTGAGGACCTTGCACGACCGCATGACGAACTTGATGTCGTAGATGGTCGGGAACCATGTGTGGAGGGTGTCGAAGAACGTTTCCTCGTTCGTTGGTAGTGACTGGCCGGTCAGCAGCTTGACGAAGTACCCGAAATCGTAGCCACTGTCGACAGAACAGGCAATTTGGGTCAACCATCGAGCCCTGCCCCTCATCAGACGGCGGGCACCGTAGCAGACGCGATAACACCGGGGGCCAACGAGCTCCCGCGGCCCAGCACTAGTAAACGTGTCTGCCGCGCCTCGTTCCCGCGACGCCCACGGTAGGCTGGGGTCGATCAAGCTATACTATCCGGCTAAGGCTCACCTGTGAAACGAGATCCACTTTGTGTCGGGAGTCAAGACCAGGCCAGACGTAATCATTAGCTCGGCAAAGTCGTTTGGTTCGATCCCCATCTCCTCGTGCCTCTGCAGATCGATGCCCGACTTCTGGAGTAAATCAATGGACTCGGGGGCAAACATATCCTCGCTGCGGACGATTTCGATTACGTAAGCAACCGTTCCCAACATGGGGACAGCAGGAAGAGAAGGGGGCGGGGCGGATAGGGTGGGACAGACAGGAGCAGGTTACGTACCTGGCACTGAACGTGAAGTTGAATTGCCATGTTGAGACCTCCTGTGGGAAGTTGCCCTTCTCGTCCGCGAGCGTGAGTCCGACCTGGATGATCTTGAGGAGGTCGACATTACACCGCATGGTCTGGTAGTGGTAGTCCGACGACGTTTTGAACGCTCCTATTGGACGCGCGACGACTCCAGGGAATTCGGTGTCCTATATCCAGAACAGAAGCATAGCAACGAGTGTGAGCCAGAGGCACGAGGTGGGGTGGACAATGGGAGACTGGTTCGGACCATTGCGATGTAGGGGTACTGCTCGATGAGGTCTCGGATGTTCGCCATCTCCGTCTCGAGGTTGGGCGCCCACACATCCCGTATTCGTGACATGTTGCGAGACGAAATTAACCCAGCGTTGGATGGAGGTGCTTAGGAAAAGTGGCAAAGGCGGACGTGGAGGCGGCGGAGTAACTTTACGAAGCGTTTGTGCCCTCTTTTGGCAATCTATGCGCGCGCCTATCTCTTCACTGTTAAGCGCCCTTCTAGCGCCGGTAGTGCGCGGCTGGAACCTTTCTTTCTTCCACAACCACCAGAATGTGCTATGTATGGGGTAAACCAGGACGTGTTTGTTGCGGTGTGTTATAATGAATTCTGTATTTAATATTACATTTTTAGATGGCAAAACGCTCCCTCAGCGTGGCCCTTAGTGCAGGAGGCCGAGGCGTCTCAAGTTCTACTGAGAATTCGAAGACCTGCCAGTGAGCAGGCATGGTCCTGGATTTCCGTGACAGCGGGTCTTTCTACACGTTCATCCTACTTTATCATCATTTTTATCATAGATAACTAAATTTCACAGAATGACGACTTTTTTATTCCACAGATATCCGCTACACGACGCTGTCCGGTTGAGTCGTCGTCTTGAGGTAGGGATAATGTCGGTGAGTCCTGAAACAAGTACAGAGTGATGTCAGCAAATCGGTGCAAAGCAATATGACGGGGGTAAGTGAAACTTGAATATGACGGTGTCGAAGTCAGAGCTGACCACGAGGTCAGATCTCTGGCCGCTCTTGTGGGGGTGGCTCTGCGTGTCCGACCCTTCCGCGGAATCGTCGTCGCAGTCATCCATCGCAATAGCGATGCAGCTGGTCGACACGGAGTCGTGAAGCATGGACATACTCCGCTATTGCGATGAGGACTCGAACGACAACGATGCCTTGGTCGGAGCAACCCCTGAAGCCACCCTCTCAAGAGATGCAGCCGAGCTAGGGACCAAAGAGAAGAAGAAACCACTCAGCGTCATGGAGGTCCCTCATGCAATGGACCAACGATAGATAGGTCTGCACTCCAGGCGGACGGTGGTGGTCGTGTACAGCGAACGGTCCGTGGTCAAGACCGATGACCTAGGACTCATGAGGGGGACGGGGAACGGAGTAGAGGAAGTTGCAGGCTGTGGGGAGGCGAGGGGGGGGGGGAGACCGAGACTATGCTTCAAACCGACGAGAGGTCCGTGCTTATATGCCTCTCGATTCGTCCTCCGCCAGGGAATTTGAAGTTCCTACGTTCTTTCTAGTTTTCGTTTTCATAATCCATGATTGATCAATCTCAGCGACGCAGACGGGCGGCCTCGTGCACGGCGGCGTTCAAGATAGCCAGTAGCCAGTAGCCACTGCTCCTCACTCCTCAGCCTAGCCTGTCCGCACGGCCCTCCCCAGCACTACTACTAGTGCCAACGCCGCCCTCAAATCTGCGGCCTGCCTCAAGTAACTCCAGGCATCACCCTCCGCGGATTGTGCTTGTGGGCGCCCGCTGATGGCTCTGCATGCGAGGAAGCTTCCACCCGGGACGGCGCTGTTTCCAGCCAGTGCGACGCCGCTCTCTCGTAAACGGAGTGCCTATCCGCGCTCTATCCAGATCGAACGGTTTTGCCTCCTGCTGCGCCGCCAGCCCCACCAAGCCTCGTTCCAAGGATGCCCAGGGTCTGGGCGTGCGCCATGATGCATGACGGTTCTTTCAGTAATCCCGGGCCCTCAGGATCCGCCCGGCATCTGTGGGTCGTCGCGTAGCAGCTGCTCCATTCACTGTACGATAAGGTCCAAAGGGGCATGAGCTCTCTCTCTCTCTCGCTTTTGTTCAGCGGCGGCACCGCATGCTGGACAAAGATGGGCCACTTGATAATGGGGCCGACAGGCAGGGGTGTGCACGCGTACGGCCCGCCGCCGAGATCTCGTTTTGCTGTTTGCTGCGTAAACCCCGTCAGTCACGATCCCGCGTCGGTATCAGGGTGTCGGGCACCGTCCGCCCGATCGAGTTAGCGTGTCGACGAGTGTGTCCTCCTTCCATGTTTGAACTCTGGCAGGAGGAGGCAGGAAGATCACCTGTCGGGGGAGGGGGTTCGCGGGAGGGGGTTGGTCAATTGTGAACCTTGGCCGATTGCCTGCTTAATTTTTCGATCTCAGCCTCTCATCAGAACGTCCTTCTGGGGTGCCCATACGCGCGTTGGTGCGCGCCACGACGTCCATAGATGCCGTTCACCGCCCGGAGAACCGGGAGGAAAGTATATATTAGGTAACGTTCGCCCGCGCGTCAGAGCAGTGGCAGATAGTACTGTACGTATACGAACGCGCCGCGTCTTTGCAAGAACGTCCGTGTGTCCCAGCGCTCGGACCGAGGACGGTGTTCCCCTTCTCCATGCAACGTACGCCGTCGAGTTCTCCGGGACCCTGGGCCTGAGCAGCGCGACCGCGAGCCAATGCTCGCCGGCCACGCGACCGCTACTGCACATCCTCGACCTGCATTGGGTTCGGGGGCTCAGTGCACGCTGCTTCCCGCGACTTATCAGAACGGGCACTTACGTAGTTGCTCGGGAAGATGCCCTGCTTCCCACTTGCGTCTATTCCTGAGCTCCCGACCAGCAGAACATACCCATCAGCCCCAGACACGAACAGCAAGAATGGCACCCCGAGAACAGCAGCAGTACGTATACGCACCTTCCCACCACCCCTCGCCATACCGCCGTCCCCCATTGGGCCCCTCGGTCAGCTGGATCAGCCCGCCCTCTTGCACGTCGAGCTCGTCGGGGCCTTGTGCCTTGTACGTGTAGATGCCACGCACTGCACACCGCGCGACGAACGGTGACCGTCAGCTCGAGAATCCAAATGGAGCAAAGAAGAAAAAGAGACGCGAGGCCTCGTGCACGAGGCGACGAAGCCCCCGCGTCGTGCACCGCCGTACGTACCGTAATCCGCGTTCGCAATCGCCCGTGCCGATGGGCGACTGAGGGAAGGCATCGCGCTTCTACCGCCGGCGGGCCCGTGGAACTCAATGTACGACGCGGGGACGAGGCCCTTGCCCCCGGAGTCGTCGGTGACCTTGACCCAGCCCGAGCCGTCGTCTTCTTCGAGCACATGCACGGTACTCTCGGCTGCAACACGCACGGACACATGGGGCTCGCTGAGCGCAACTCGTCCTCGGGCTAAAGATTCAGCCGGGCAGAAAGAGCACACACGCACCGGAGACGGCGAGCTCGAAGGGCGAGGTCGGCGTGAAGTCAAAGAGGACCCGGGCGACGGGCCCGCGCTCCTCCTCCTCGGCAGCGTGCGTCGAGGGCGGGGGTGCGAAGGAGGACGGCGTGGGGGTCGCTTGTTGCAGGGACGAAACTATCGGGAACGGATCAGCTCGGTCGTGCGCGCACTAATCGGGCAGAGGAACATGGACGGACTGCTCGAGTCGCTGCGCGAGAGGACGGAGGACGTTCTAGAAACGCTCGCAGACAAAGAGTCCGAGTGCTGGTGACCACGGGCTCCGTGGCGGGTGCCGGTGCAGTCTGCGGGGAGCTGGGGGTTTGTACGTCAGAGGCCATCGATGAGGGGGGCCGCGGTGGAACACAATAACAATAAACTCGCCTTGAGTTCGCACTTGGAGTGCACGGAAATGCCGCATGCCTTGCAGGTTTTCCCCTGCTTACTCAGGCCCCAAATGGAAGACTACGAGGATCAGAGAACAAAAAACCCTGTGAGGAAGACAGCGGGTGCAATGCAAGATCACGGGTGTAGAACTCACCTTGCAGTACGCGCATGTCGCCGGTATGGAGAAGGATGTGCTCTTGAATGAGTGGGGGTTTTGAGCACCTTCGTCCCCTGTTGGAATGAATGCAGTGAGTGCATTGCCCCATCGAGACGCAGATTTGCCAGAAGGCGAAGGAAAAAAAGAATCCACGACGCAGAGGCCACACGTGTATGCGGGAAAGTCCGAAGCGAAGATCAGAAGCCCGAAAGAAGGGGAGTAAAGAGCGGTCTCGTACCTCCCAGAGCAGAAGCAATAACATTTATCTCAGACGTGAGGACAACCCCGGAGTTGGAGTAGAAGACCAAGCCATGTTGCGCATCCAGGTAATTCTTTTTCAACGGTCGCCCGGGGCGAGACCGCCACGAGCTATGATCAGTAACCGCTTATCCTTTTTGCAGACGCCCACACATATCAACAACCACTCACATCAAGAACCTCATCAACGTTGCCCAAGGCATTGTCGGCACTGTAGGCCTGGACAAGCCTAGCGAGCTGTTCCGCTTCCTGGCCTGTCAGGGTCAGAAAACAAGTCAGGGAACGGTCCCAAGTTAAGTTCAGGGTTGCATATAGAGCGGCCGAGAGTTCAGTACGTACGCTTCGAGGTTAGCACGGGTTGGAGTTCTTGAACCTTGGCTCGACACCTGTTCATCCGGTTCTGCAGGTAAACCTTCGGGGCCGCTTCCACACTTATCTCGCCCTTGATATCAATCAGCACTTGAGGACGAAAAGATGGCGAGGAAGCGTACATTATCGTAGTGGCTAGAACACGGCTCAAACGCCCAATCTACAGGCTGTGAAAAAGACATCACGTTGTGATCAATGAATAGGTCCTGGTCTTGGCCGGAGTTCACGGCGTCGAATGCAGCCTCGGATTTCGTCAGGTGCGTGCGTATGACATCGAGGTTTCTCAGTTGGATAGCGTGGGCATGCTTCAGGATGCTAACAAAGCGGGTAAGAAGGCGGGTCTGCAAGTCCTCTGTCGCGAGATATCAGGCTCGTGACCATCGCCGAACCAGCGGAGGCACTAGCTCACGGAATTGCTGGCCAAGGGCATTGTTAGCGGAGGCGCTCCGGAAGGGAAATAGAGCGGAACTCACGTCCTCCAGGGCGGGCAGATCTTCGTCGTAGAACTTCGCCTTGACGGTATTGGCGACGGCGATGGATATCAAGTACGCGCTGGGGCCCGTAATTTTCATTATGCGGGGAAGAGGGTCGGTGCCCGGCCGATTACGAAACAGAAAAATGCACGTACTTCTTGCTGTTAAGCATATCGACTTGCTGTTGTTCGTATTGCCTAGCCGCCCTTTCTGCATGGCGGTCGTCCGCAGAACGTTCCTGTACGTAAGATGGAATTACACGGTCTGGCAAAAGAAGAGGGGACGACATACCTGCTTCTGCCGATAGGCATCGAGCTCCGTGCACTCGTCGTCATACTGTCGGTCGGTCAGTACGGTGGGAGGATTGCGGTAAAAATGGCGTGAGGTCACCTTCTGCTTGCTCTGGATAGAAAGGAAATGAGCGTGAGTAGGCATGCCGGGAGCGCAGTTAGCGAGTTAAACGGACTTTGATGCGATCCGCATAGACGCGGTCCCTGTCTTGCAAGAGTTTCTGGTAGAATTGCATCTCGTTCTTCCTTGCGGCCTCATGTTTCTGCTCTGTGGCCCTGAGCGGCTCGATAATCTGACTTGTGAGAGAGTCTGCGAGGTTAATGTGTTCCTGAGCGATATCACCAATCGAGGACAAAAGCTGAGTGTAGGCCTTGTCGAGAGTGCTGAGAAAATAGAAACAAAGTTAGAGACTTCTGATGGTGATGAATCGGAAGGATAACCTCTGTTTAAAGGTATTTTCGTCGCAGGGCTTGGTGGGCTCGTTACCGACTACCAATGCCGGCATCTTCTTAGCCTTCTTCTCGGTGGCTTTCCTCAGAAGTAACTGCAATTTGGTAGCGTATTCCCGCTCGAGTGCAGCACGCTGGGTGTGGAGGTCGCGCACCTAAGGTGGCGGAGTGGTCAGTGCATGAGGAGTGGGGTTACATGATAAGCCTGTTCCGGCGATGGGGCTTACGTCCTCAAGGAGCTGGAGCTGGGCGTCGGTTAAACCAGATATTTTCTCAACCTGGTCCTGTGGAGGGTTGGGGTGAGATGCCACGCGGTTTCGGGGTCTGAGAGGTGGAAACCGCACGGGAAGATGTTGTCCGTAGGACTGACCAGGAGTCGGTCCGGCCATTCTGTGGAACCACGGATAGTATGAAGAGTCTTCGAGAGCAAGAAGACAGACTTTGCGCGATATGCTGCGGCGAGAACAGAGGAGATGGGATGAGGTGGCGGGAGGATGGGAGTGCGGAGACGAGCGACGAGCAGAGCAGCGGCGCTTCCGGGTGGGCGGAGCAGTGGATCGCGATTGCTGTACGCTATTCTGATCGGCCAACCGCAGCCGTATTACCCGAAATGGTCGCCAGTGCTATGACGTCGGTTTCGGCCCTTGCTGCCCTCTCCACGCACTGAGTCCAGTCTCGCCCTGTGCACCTTGTGGTTATCTTATCGAGGCCATGTTTCCGACGCTGTGTACACAGAGGGCCGTTTGGAGGCTTCATTTTGAGAGGGTGATCCGTGTGTATTCATGGCTGGGTCCAGACCAGGAGGAGTCCCTGGCGGAGATTGCCGGTAACGCGCGTCCAACTTCCAAGAAGAGTTCCCAACTTGAACCTGATCCGCGTCCACCATCTTCCCATCCACGCCCTCTCCTCCTCTCGTCCCAGAGAATAATCAATCTACCATTCCATTCTATCCACCCACACTCGCTGTGGGCGACGAACCGGCACAACTGTCCAGAGTCCAGTATTGACGTCGCGTGCGCTGCCGACAGAAGACCTTCATGCGTATGGTCGTTCTCCACCTTCCCTAGGTCTATGCGCTTTAGTCGCTGCGATAGCTTCCCTCGCCATTTCACCAACATGTCGATACTCACGGCCTAAGAAATTGAAGAGTGATTCATCTCCAGGGACGCTGCCTAACCTTTGGCTCAACTGAGGTGAGTGGCTCGCATTCCTCTGCCCCTTTTGTCATTCGTCGACGTGGCAGAAATCCGCACAGGCTTTTCATAGGCAGTCCACATTGAGGCGTGCATCCACACTCGCTCGACAAATGTTCTCCCTGTCTTCTTACTCGGCTAGTAACAACCCAATTATAACCAAGAGCGAAGAATTGACGTTAATTTACCCGCCAGCGCATGCTCTCTACCCAATCCGCCGTCTTCGTCTATTAATACGTTCTTTTAGGTGTGTGACCCCTGGCTGCATTAGCCTGCTCGTGAGCTGACTCCTAAACAACTATGTACTCCCTCGGCGTCGTATCAAGCCACGACGAATGCCCTCTTTGCAACATACTTGTCCAAAAGTTGGGATACTCAGAATTGGGTATGTCCGTTCTCTTATTTTCTCATCAACCTGTTGAAACTCCATGTGCAGCATCAGTCAGCCAGTATCCTTGGACGGTAACAATTCGCCGTCTTCGTATGCTGCAGAGTGGGCATGTAGGTGAGATTTTCTTACATCAGTCTAACGGCTACGGCGATGCCCCGAGCTCCACCTCGTGTCGTTTCCGCGCCGCTACAACTTGCCCTCAAGGACATTTGCCCGTGGCCGCCTCACGCTGCATGGTCCAACGCCATCTTGAGGGGCTCGTCACATGATACCGTTGAAGGCTTGTCTGGGGCTCTCGGATGCTGTACGAACACAGGGCCTGGATGGTTGGTTGGATGGGAATCATTTTCCAGTCATTTGCAGATTTTATGCCTAGAAGAGTCTATGACAGCTGAAGGCGCCGTTGGGGTTGTTTTTTTGGATTTGCCAAGGAGTCCCACCGCTCCATATGTGTTCCTGAAGGTGCTGTTATTTCAGCCACTTGCTGACACGGCAACCCCATCTAGTGTGGACGTGCAGTGTCACTACAAGACGCCCTTCATATTCGGTTCCCCCTGACACCAGCAGCTTTACCTGGGTATACGCATCGATCGTGCCCCAGTCGCGTCCAAGTATCGACATCATCGCTGTCGATGTCACGTTCCACACGACTTGGGGAAGAGATATGTTACTGTAAACATTAAGTTCCATGATGTCGAGGGTTCTTACCCGGAGCGGTCAGCGACTTTGACCATACCTCAGCCCTTCCTCCCATTGCGACTTCTCGCGACGTGGAATTACTCACTCCTTCGCCTTCATTCCTCTTACAGTCCGGTGCCGGTGCTCCCATGTCCACCGACCACATTCTTCGTTGGCGTACGCTGTGTGCTGCATTTATCAAGTGAATCGAATCCCTCGCCGCATGTGGCTTGATTCTCCGGTGCATCATCTGTCGCTGGCTTGTTGACACCAACATGTGAATGCAAGCTGCCGCATAACAACAAATGACCAGTGACCGAACTCGCTCTCGTTTCAGGCGCCATCGTTTCCGGATGACTCGCCACCGCGTCTACCGCATGGCACATGGTCGCGAAACGTGGGTGGAAGCAAGAGCACGACCGGGCTCCGTGCTCCTCGCAGTGAGTGGGTTGGTTATTTTTGCGTAATATGTTGCTCAAACCGCCTTGCACAAAAATTGTTCTCGCGCACCGCCTCGGCACCGAGGTGAACATGAGGAGGCGGGTCGACCCCGACAACCCTTGTTCCTGGTCGGCATGCGCCGAACAAGCGATCGCGTGATTAGATTCCTCCCCTCCGCAGATGCGCTTCTGCATCTCGCCACTGTCTTCCGCGGTCCATCCAATGAACGCGGTGGTGTCCGGGCGGCTCGCGCGCAGCACATACTCGCACCGCGCGCCCACCCCGGCCCCCCTCCGCACGTTGCCTGCACGGCGCTGCGCCGGCCGCCTTCAACTATTATTCATCTCAAGCCAATCCTGTCAACCCCCTCTGTCACCCGCATGCAGTGCACCCGTTGTGTTGTGTCTTGCCCGGGGACGCCTCACTCATCATCCGTCCGTCCATCCGTCCGCTGCCTCCTGCGGGCGTTAACTTCCACCGGCCATAGTTCCGCGCGTCCTGATTCGCCCTCTTCCCTCCGAGATGGCTAAAGGTAATCATCGGGAACGCCGGCCCCAATTTTTCCAGGGTGCTGCCCTCCGTCACCACTTGCTCCGGCGCGCCGCGCTGTGTCTGCGGTCTCGACCGGTATCTCGTCCTGCCTGAGGATGTGATGCCTGCGAAGGCCTCGCCGGCCCTTCTGCCCCCAGGGCGCGCAAATCAACAACTCCACGCTTTTTCCCCAAGGCACCGAGGGGCCGTCTGGAGGTATAAAGGAGCGCACCCGCGTCCTTCCCAAGTTCCTCACGAGTTCTTGTCTCGCCTTTGTCCCTCCCCCTCACCGCTCCTCCGGATCCGCGTCCGCCACTCTCCTCTCCTCCACCTCCATACCACCCGACAAGCACATACAAGGCTTTCACCTCACTCGCTCGCCCTCCTCCTCCTCCTCGATGATGTCGATTTTCACGCTCTTCGTTGTCGTGTTCGCGCTCTTGGCCTCGGTCTTCGCCGCACCCATTGAGCTCGAGAAGCGCGTAACGCACACCGGTCGCGTCAGTATCCCGCGTGCATTCCATCTCCGCGCCTCGCGACTCACACCGTGCTGCATGTTAATATACACAGGGAACCTGGTTCGACGTCGGCCTTGGGGCCTGCGGCGACTGGAACGTGAACAGCGACAAGATCGTTGCCATTTCCTCGCAGGTCTATGGCTCCGGTGGCAACTGCAACCAGGTAGGCGCCCGTCTGCCCTTTCTTCGCTTTCTTTCACGCATCCATCCATCTATGATCTATCTCTATCTATTCATTCATTGTTTGCCTGTATCGGATCCTGACGGACATCGGTTGCGCAGTGGATGCACATTACGAACACAGCCAACGGCAAGAACGCGTGGGGCATGGTGCGCGACGAGTGCCCTAGCTGTGGCTCGGGCGACCTGGGTCAGTACGGACTTCCTTGCTCGCTTACCCGCTTCGCATTGGGAGACGCGCGTTGCTGACCTTCTTCTGCTTGGCCCGTGACCAGACATGAGCCCGTCGCTCTTCGAAGAGCTCGGGTCCCTAGACACGGGCGTGCTCTCGATCTCGTGGCACTACGAGAACAAGTCCTTCGAGCCCTGAACGTTCCCCTCCAGGCTCCTGGGACCCAAGGCTTCCCAGGACGAGTCTTCCGGTCCGCGCCACCTCCATACATCATTCACCCAGCACTGGCTACGTTCGCCGAGCATCCATCTCCACCTCCATCTCCTCCGCATCTACACCTTCATCGTCACCTTGTCACTAGTCATCGTCAAGGACCCGCCACCCTTGCGGTTTTTATTCGGGCTATTTATGCATCCGGCTCTGGCTCCGTGTTCCTCAGACTCCTCAACATCAACATCGGTATCGGTCTCCTCTGCCCCTGGTCCTCCCATATGCGGATATGGCAGGCTGTCTGTCCCACAGTAGACTCACGCTCCCGCGGAGCGTGCCGGCCCCTCACACACATCACTGTTTATTGGTTCTTGTCACCGCCGCGTCGCGAGTAGACGCGGCTTGCGCTGTCCCCACAACAACTTCTTGTCAACGTTCACGTTCTTGCACATCCCTTTATGTTCTAATGTTCTAACTTCACGCGTCTGACGACGACACGACCTCTTATTCCCTTTCATGGCGCACGCGCACCCCATTGGCTACACCTTCATGTTTTCATATGCATGCTGTCTTTCCGCTTGCAGCGTCCAGATTTTCATACTTATACACCTACCACCTCATACGCAACCTATACGCATACACGCTGCAGTAGAATGTAAACCACCTGTTCCCGTTGTTGAGAGGGGCCATGTAGCACTACTTACACAAGTTGTGTAATCCTCTATACGCTCTCTTGATCGTGATCGTCGTATGCATTATTGTGCGATCGATCATCCCAACCTTGCGTACCGCTCGCTGCCCACGGTTTCCCGCGTTGGGCAGAACAGAGCTTCGCGGGGCTCCCGAATCCCCCAAGCAGCTCGAGCTTCTCGCCTCTTCACCCCCCTTCGAATTCCCCTCGAGCTCTCTCCCTCCGTCGCGCTTGACGACGCCGCAATGGAAAACAGAAATAACAGGGCTGCGCGGCCGCGGCCGACCTCCCACCCTCACAGTACCTATGTAAGTAGCGCGCCCGAGTCGACGTCAGCGTTCTCGTAACGGCGTTCGCGCGGACGTGTCCACAGCCCACATACACATTCATTGCAAGATTGCAGGTACAGGAACCGGCACAATCATCATTCGGTGCCTTTAATCCTCGCAGCAGTGCTTCCGAGTCTAACTGACGTCCGCGGCGCAGCCCCACTGGCACCCTCGCGCGCTGGCGAGTCGCGACACGAACTCGCGATCGGAAGCAACGGTGCGACGGTGCAACGGTCTGCAAGCCCGTTCGATCGCCGCGCGCGCGTGCAGTAGTAACCCTAGGCCTACCGCCCCGGTCCAGCAGTCGACAGCACATATACGCAGGCGATCGCGGACATTACGTGCTGTGGGGAGCCCGCGGCCGGATCGACGTCGACGTCGACGACCGTGACGCCCGCGTCCGCCGTCTCAGGGAGTCCCAGAGCTCCAGCGGCATGGCTTGCTGTCAGCTGTAGTTCTCTCCGCCTGGCCGAACTCCTGTGGGCTGTGAGCGTGCCGATCGGCTGGGGCTACAGTATCCCCCCGTGTGCGGACTCGGGTTGGGAGGCGTGTCTGTCGCGAGGCGTCGACATCGACCTCCGTCGTCGCGCGCTTCGATCCTCGCGGTCGAAGTGGCCGCCTGACAACGGCTGGGGTTGGGGCCACGTTCCACTAAGTGCGGGCACGGGTGCAGTCGAGCGAGCTCACGAGCCCGCGAGGTCTCGAGGCGTAATTCATTCATTGTCGCTACTTAATTGCTGCAGTGCCCACGCGAGGACGGGCAGGCAGCGCGGGCGGAGCGGATCAGGCGTGCGAAGGGGGCGCGGCATGGTCCGTCGTCCGTCGAAGTCTGCGTGTGTGCGTACACGTATACGTACGTAGTTGTATATAACTAGGGACGGGGTTATGGTGCGTGCGGGGAAGTCTGGGGAAGACGGTGGATGGATATGATACATAAGTCATGATTCATGAACATGGCCATGCAGTACGTGTACAGTTGCGGGGCGTGGCGTGGTGTGGCGTATTTGGACGAAGGGTCATATACGCTAATAGAGAACATGTTATCCTGGCTGGAGTGCCCAGGACGCAAAGTGAGCATGAGGGCATGCGCGCGCGCACGTGTCGGCGGCATGGTGGTCAGGAGGCGGGATGCCTGAGGAGCCAAGAGGGGGCGAAGGCGAGAGGAGGGAGACACTGGCATGCCATGGCCCATCATGCGGCGAGACAGACGAGCAGCCACGCGATGGCAGCAAGCACGCTTGCGAGCTCCCAGAGGCTGTACGAGGCGTACAGCGCCCCCAGAAACGAGCCCGAGCTTCCTGCAGCTGCCTCCGCCAAGGTGCCAGTGTTCCTGGGGGTCGACTCCAGGGACGCATGGGCGGCGGAAGACTTGGACATCGACGTCGAGATGCCAGATGCGGGCGCGCGCCGCAGCGTTGGCCCGTACTCGCGCCTCACACTGACAGTGCCTGACCGCGACCGTGGCTGGAACGGCGCAACTTCGTGCTCGCGTTCGCGTCCACGGTCGAGTGCGAGTTCGCGCATCGCCGGCGCCGCCGACGAACGTGGTGGGCAGGTCCCGGTCCCACTCCCACCTCCGATGTCGAAGGCTAGGGCTCCGCGCCCGTGTCGCTCCTGGACTTCCGAGTCCGCGGTCCATGGCAACGCGAACGGCAGATGTGACGATGACGATGCCGCGTCCGCCAGCGCTGCGGTCAGATCGATGATACCCGGGTCCCAGTCCGAGCTTGAGACTGCAGTGACGTCGTGTGGCCAAAGCTCAGGGTGCCAGCGGCTTGAGCCTGAGTCCGCGCCTTGCGATTCATCACAGTCTTCCCAAGCTGCAGCCGGCATGAGACTGCGAACGCGCTCGTCGCGCAGGACACACTGCGGCGAACGGAGCCCACAGCAATGGAGCCTATCTGGTTGGGCCGCACTGGGGGAACGCAGGCCCCGGACATGCATATGGACGGCAGCGAGAGGCACCGCGCTCGCGTTGACATAATGCTCCGACCTGCGCACGACGCGCGGTACGGTAGGGTAGGGGAGAGAAGGAAGGCTCGCATTCAGTGCGCGCAACAACGCTGATGATTGCGCAGACGCACCAGGAACATGGGGTGGCAGGTGCAATAGCTGCCAGTGCTTGTGCTTGCGCTTGGTGCGCGCCAGAACCAGGTTGATGGGGCGAGGCGCTTGCGCCAGTGTGCGCCACGGCCGTCATGCATATGGTCGCGAAGACGGCGGACGTTTTTGTGCGCCTGGGCGGACTGAGGGCGGGAGTCATTAATGCGGGTGAAGCTAAGTACCTGTGTAGAGTATGGTGGTGATGATGATGTGGGTAAGGTACGATGGAACTTACGCATCCATCGAGCACTAGCCAGAGTTATATCTGGGGTATAGCCACCAAGGGTGCCGGAGGCGAACGATGATACAGATTGACTGTGACCACCTTACCCTCTGCAATGAAGGTCTAGCCATGCCGATGCTACTTCCGGGGGCAAAGGGTATTCAGAGTATGACACAGAATGCCGATATACACCGGAGTTAGCGTCTACGCGCGCAAAGGAAGGTAACATGACGGTCCAAGGTGCTGCACAGGTGACCTTCCACGATGTTTCCACCCTGCGCCGACGCGTCTACCCTTCGCACCTTGAGGGTTCTCCGATCGGGTGCACTCAATAGCGTTTTGGGGAGGATCGAAGTAGGCAAAGAGGTTATCTGATCGAGTATGGTACATGGTGCATGACGCCGACGATCCCAGCGGGATGCTCTCGGGGACATCATACCAAACCCATAAGCGCACTAAACATAGCAGCCAGTGACGCAACAGCACTGAGCGCGCAGAGAGTACGCACCCCTGAAAAAGTGGACGAAGCAAAGTTCACTGAGGCCGGGGACATCGGAGAAGACGTGGGTGATGGGGAGCCGGCGGTTACCAAAGCGTCGGCCATCGTCGTGACGCTAGCTGTGACGCTGGGTGCGGCGGACCCGGAGACCCACGCGAGGGAGGTCGGAAAGACGGAGAAGGTCGAGTTTGGATTGGTGATAGAAAACAAGGGACTCCAATTGTTGGTGTTTCCGAGCACTATATACTCGGCATCTGGTCAGTGAATGGCGGATGATGTAAGTTGAGGACGACAGACCCATAATGAAGTAGGCATTTCCGGATGGCACTTGGGGCACTACAACGTTGACCGAACCGCTGACCAGCGTGAAGTTATTCGCAAGTGACTGGTCTAATACGCGATTCGGAAGCGTTAAACCGACTAGCACACAGACCCGAAGGGACGCAACAAACCTGGGAAGATTCTTTGCGAGCCATCTGTCGTGAGATATCCCAGCAGGATTGTCCCCGCCTGCGTCAGAGTATAGTTGAGGCCTTTCGTGGACCTATATGCGGCCGCAAAAGAGTAGGATGAATGGAGCGCTCGCGAGTCGCAGTACCTGTATGATCCCACTCACCACTTCACCACCTCCACGTCCCCCACAGTCCAGACGTCCGCACCAGCTGGTCGTTCGATGGGAGGCGGAAAGTCCGCGATGAGAACCTTGCCGTCTTTCGCACCGTCCCTTGGCCACGATGCAGGGCTTGCTTGTGCAATGAGTATCAAGGATTGCAATGGCCAGAGAGACACAAGAAGCCTCAAGTTGGCCATCACCGACGACGTGGCCTATAACGAGGGAGAATCAAACAAGAGCTAGGACGGGCGCGCTGTCGCATGTTGCTGGCCAGACATGGTCGGTACTGGCAAATGGTGTCGCTCGCCGTGATGGAAGTGCAGCGTCAAGCTTCGGGAGCGAGCGCTTGCCTCCCCCCACTAGTACTGTTTGCCCCAGCCAACGTCATCGATGACCAGACTAGGACTGCCGGTGGGCACGATGGCGGCAGACACCAACGTCCCAATATACTCCCCAATCCTCCCATCCGTTGTGCTGATGTCATAGGCGTTGAGTTCAGGCAGGGGCCACCATATTAAAGTTTCTTCCCCGCCAGCCTCAAGCTCTGTTCGAAATCCTCAACAAATATCAGCACAAAGTCGCTTTGCCATCAGTGAGTTAGCCTTTCATTTGCATTGAGACAAGACACCTAAAGCTCAACATTGCAGCTCCCATGACTATATCCCAGCCCAAGGCCATCCATTTCGGAGCGGGAAACATCGGTCGTGGGTTCATCGGACCCCTCCTCGTCGAGTCGGGCTACCATGTTGTTTTTGCTGACGTCAACAAGGAACTCGTCCAGGAGCTCAACGAGCGGGACTCGTACGACGTCCTAGTCCTCAACGAGGACGAGGTGTCCCACAACTCTGTCTCCAACGTCTCCGCGGTCGTCTCTACCTCCGATGACGTCATCCGGGCGTTCGCAGATCCCGCCGTCGATCTCGTCACCACCGCGGTCGGCCCGACCATCCTCGAGAGGATCGCGACAATCATGGCGAAGGGCCTCCAAGCCCGCCGCCAAACCCATGGACCGCCCTTTAACATCATCGCCTGCGAGAACGTCATCCACCAGACGACACTCCTGCGCGAACACGTCTTCGAGACTCTGTCGGATGAGGACAAGGCTTGGGCCGACGAGAACGTCGGGTTCGCGAACTGCTCTGTGGACCGTATCGTGCCCCCATACGAGCCCTCTGGCCGCGACAGCCCTCTTGACGTCGGAGTCGAGGGCTTCTACGAGTGGGTCGTGGACGAGGGAGCTCTGCGCCGCACACCCACGCCCGTCCGGCTCAAGGGCGTGAAGCTCACCAAGGACCTGCAGGCCTACGTCGAGCGCAAGTTCTTCACGCTCAACTGCGGGCACGCCATCATCGCGTACCTCGGCTTTCTCAAGCGCCACCGCACCATCGACGCCGCCGTGCATGACCAGGAGATCCGCGACATCGTCTATGCCGCCTTGCGGGACGAGGCGGGTGCCGCGCTCATGCGCAGGCACCAGTTCGACGAGGGCGAGTATGCGCAGTACGTCGACAAGATCATGGAGCGCTTCGCGAACCCGCGGCTCAAGGACGACGTCGTGCGCGTCGGACGGGAGCCCCTCCGGAAACTCTCGAAGGGCGACCGGCTCCTGGGCCCGATGAACATGGCGCTTGAGTTCGGGCTCCCGACAGACAACCTGTCGATCGGCATCGCCGCTGCGTTTCTGTACGATGTTCCTGAAGATTCGCAGAGTGTGGAGGTGCAGAAGCGCGTCAGGGGCGAGGGCATCTCGAAAGTGGTCGCGGACGTCACCGGGTTCGAGGAGGGCGGCAAGGAACATGCACAAATCATCCACGCCTACCAGGCGTTTCGCTCGAGGTATATGCTGCCGAATTGATTGTGGGCCAGACTTCGACAGGACATTGGGCTTCTTCGCTCGAGCTTACGGGACTTGCGATTTTCTGTTTCAACAGCTTGATTGACTAGTACATCCCCTCCTGGAATATTGCGCGAAGTGAACTTGTCTGGCATTGGAGTGTGAACATACCGCAAATACGTTTCTACATACATTATAGGGACTTCCTCTTAATACGCGTTTCCGCGGCGACATTCTCGCAGGTGAAGCCGCTTCGCTTGGGACATCGGGATTTCCAGTACGTAGAGTTACTCCTCCGCAGACCCCGTGAATTCATTCTCCTTGAGCATATATGTTCGTACGTGGGTCGATTGTCCCCGCAAGACCGAGCCGGGCGTTTCATATGGACATGCATCCGCTATTTTGCCAGTCTGGGATATACTTTCGTTTGCTCGTCTGGGTATCGCTCTACCCCACGCCCGAGGGGAGAAACGAAGAGACGAACTCCGGCGCTTTGCATCTTTGCCCTCGCCTGCAGTAAACGCATACAATGCCACGCCTCCTCGGGCCATGAGGCATCTGAACGCGTTCAGGATATTTCAAACGATCAACGTGCCCACTATATTGTCCTCGGACCCTTCATGGGAGTTTCCACCAAACTCCTCGGTTCCGGGATGCTTCCCCACGGCCCTAAACGCATTCCGCGCGGACTGTTGGGAGGCCCTCATCGAAGGCGATTGGCTCTCCACAATGTACGTATCAGAGCCATGAAGAACTCCGTGATGCGAAATTGAGACTACCCTACCCTGCCAACGCAAATCAGGGCCTCCTAGACACACCTTCTCGCAGTCAGGGGCCTCACCTTGCAGTACAACTATCACCTCTCGACGACGGTGGTTCATGCGGACCCTTGGCTGTCCTATTGCTCTCTTCCCCATATGAGTACCAGATCTCGAGCTCGAGCAACCTGTTCCATGGTGTCCATGGTGAGTACCTAGCCATCAGCGCGTCACTCGACCTCGCCGAACGAAGCTTGCGACTGTACGCCGCACGAGGTTGATGTATTTGACACCTTGTCTGAAAACACGTGGGCCTCCGAGTCGCTCCATAGGTCCCTCCCCCCTAGGGTTGTCGTGTGCTTCAGGAAAATTCGGAATTATGAAGGTAGAATGAATAAGGATACTCCGCACTCGCTGAATTCGGAGGATTTGGTCGTGCGTGGACAGCAGAGATATGATATGGAGACGAGCACCTGATGCATCCCGGTTACAACGCTATAGGACACTTGGTTGGTTGGTTTACACTGTTAAGGGGGTGCGCCTGGGGGGGGGCGACCAACGAAGTCAATTCCGGCATTATGCTTGAAGCTTGAAACCGCAAGACTTTGCAACGGCCACGACTGCGTCAAGGGTTCAGCGAGTGGATGACTTGATAAATAAAAATGAACCTACGATGCCGAAGGTGTCCCCCCCCCCCTTTTATTTTTTGGTATGAGAAAAGACGGGTGATATGTGACACACAATGGAGAACACAAGGAGAACATCTAACATTCAGAAGCATCGGAGGACCTTCAGCACTCACTAGTGTGGCGGCCCCGACGTAAACGTGATCCACGCATCTCAATTTCTAGGCCAGCCTCCGACCGTCCACATAGGGGAGCTACGACTCCGGAGTTGTGCGTCGAGAGTATATCATGGCTCGTCCACACAGGATAATCTATATGGAAACTGCGGCGCGAATCAGTGGTCCTTGAAAACGCTCGCCTAAGTAGAGTGATGGATTCACCTATTGTCCAGAAGACGAGTCCAGGGGGGAGCATGAGGATTATGCAACTAAGGAGCTCTATAAATGTGACACAACGACCCTTGTGTTGGAGATAGAGTGGACGACAGAGGAAGCCATCTGGGTCGCGCGAGCACGATGGTGGTCGAGAGCATGGAGTCCCGGTCGGCGGGGCACGCTGCGTGACTTGAGGCAGCCACGCGCCCAGACGCCCAACCAGTGCTCTTGACCATTTACCACATCCTCTCTCTTGCCCCTCCTCGCTCCTCCGACCGTCTACGACCCCCATGAGTGCAGCGGGCAACAACTCCTACCCTATGCCGCCGCCCAATGCGGATCTCCAGACGACATGGGCGTATCTGGAGGAGGGCGTGGACCATATCATGACAAAACTCCAGACCGGAGTCTCGTACTCCAAGTACATGAGCCTTTACACAGTGTCGTACAACTACTGCACATCTTCCAAGATGCAAGGGACGGGAGACCAGGGTGGTGGGATGGGGCACCGAAGTGAGTACTTGCGCGTTCAAGCGACGCCGATGTTTATTGATCTTACAGCAGCGGGAGCCAACCTGATGGGCTCTGATCTGTACAACAACCTCATCAGGTACTTTGTAAACCATCTCAAGGGCCTCCGCACGGTGAGTACTCCTGAACATGGCTTCGCCACTGCTCCCTACAGCTTGTTAACACGGGCGCTTGTTCCGCCACCGGCAGACATCGGACGGCCACCAAGACGAGGCGTTGCTGCGTTACTATGCTCAGGAGTGGGATCGGTACACGACTGGTGCAAACTACATCAACCGTTTGTTCACGTACCTCAACCGCCATTGGGTCAAGCGCGAGCGCGATGAGGGTAGGAAGGGCGTCTATCCCGTGTACACCGTGCGTCTCTCTTTCCCTCCCATGTATGTGTCTGCTGCTGCGGTATGGCCCCTGTGAACTCCATCACATTATTCTTCTGTGCTTGACGCAGCAGCTTGTTAGCTTGCACGTTTTATCGCGGTTCTGCAGCGTATCCCGTGGCTGCAGTCGTCAGGCAGCTTTGCACTGAGGCGATTGTATGACGCGCCTCATATTCACGGGGTGCAACGTCCTCTGAATCTCTTGATTATGACCTTGTTCTGTTTCGGAGATCTGCGGCCTCGTGGCTAACAATCGTTCGTATAGCTCGCCCTTGTACAATGGAAGTCGAACTTCTTCCTTCATGTCCAGAGCAAGAACCAGAAACTTGCTGGTGCAATTCTGCGGTTAATCGAGCGCCAGAGGAATGGCGAGACGATTGATCAGGGTCTTGTGAAGAAGGTGGTCGACTCATTTGTCTCTCTTGGTCTCGACGAGAGTGATATCAACAAAGTCTCGTACGAGGTGTACCGGGAACACCTCGAGACCCCCTTCCTTGACGCGACCGAGAAATATTACCGACAGGAGTCCAAGGCGTTCCTGTCCGAGAACAGTGTCGCCGACTACTTGAAGAAGGCCGAGGAGCGTCTCCGCGAAGAGGAGGACCGCGTTGAGCGATACATGAGCACCAACACGCGCAAGGCACTTATCAACAAGTGTGAGCACGTCCTCATCCGCGAGCACGCGGAGCTCATGTGGGAGAGCTTCCAAGGGCTGCTCGACTACGACAAGGATGAGGACTTGCAGCGCATGTACGCTCTCCTGTCTCGTATTCCGGAGGGTCTCGAGCCTCTGCGCAAGAAGTTCGAAGAGCACGTCAAGCGGGCGGGTCTTGCTGCCGTCAACAAGCTTATCGGCGAGGGCACCTCTGCTCAGGGCGCCCCGGAGGTCGACCCTAAGCTCTACGTTGACGCGCTGCTCGAAGTGCACCAAAAGAACTCGGAAACGGTCAGTCGCAGCTTCCGCGGCGAGGCCGGCTTCGTCGCCAGCCTTGACAAGGCGTGCAGAGAGTTCGTGAACCGGAACGCCGCGACCGGAACGTCGACGACGAGGTCCCCCGAACTTCTCGCCAAGCACGCGGACGCGCTGCTCCGCAAAAACAACAAGATGGCCGAGGAGGAGGACCTCGAGGGTGCGCTGAACAAAGTGGTACGCCATTTCTGTGTGTGGCGGTGTGTGTGGTCGCTGATCACCCGTGTGGGGAATTAGATGATACTTTTCAAGTACATCGACGACAAGGACGTCTTCCAGTCGTTCTACACGACGAAGCTCTCGAAGCGTCTCATCCACAGCGTGTCGGCATCGGACGAGGCCGAGGCGAGCATGATCTCGAAGCTCAAGGAGGCTTGCGGGTTCGAGTACACGAACAAGCTTCAGCGCATGTTCACGGGTGCGTGGCTACCGCTGTTTCGTGTGTCGCGAACGCCGACTAATACCTCTATTCAGACATGAGTCTGAGCAAGGATCTTACGGACAACTTCAAGGAGCGGATGCAACAGAATCACGACGACATGGACATTACGTTCAGCATCATGGTTCTCGGCACGAACTTCTGGCCTCTCAACCCTCCTACACACGACTTCATCATCCCGCAGGACATTCTCCCGACCTACACCCGCTTCTCGCAGTACTATCAGCAGAAGCACTCCGGGCGTAAGCTCACATGGCTGTGGAATTACTCCAAGAACGAGCTTCGCACGAACTATCTGAACCAGAAGTACATCCTCATGACGAGCTCCTGGCAGATGGCAGTGCTGCTGCAGTACAACAATAACGACACGCTCTCACTGGAGGAGTTGATGAGCGCGACCGCGATCAGCAAGGACATCCTCAAGCAGGTCCTTGCTGTACTCGTCAAGGCGAAGATCCTCATCAACGACGAGACGGAGCAATATGATTTAAACCCTAGTGCGTAGTCTCGGTTCGTTATCTTCGCCGCAGTGTTCTGACCCAACTACGTAGGCTTCAAGTCGAAGAAGATCCGGATCAACCTTAACATGCCGATCAAGGCCGAGCAGAAGGCGGAGTCGACCGATGTCCTGAAGACCGTCGACGAAGACCGCAAGTACGTCATCCAGGCGACCATTGTCCGGTAAGTTTTTCTTCTCTCTTGTGTTTCGTTTCCCTATTGCTCACCGCAGTGCGTGCCGACAGGATCATGAAGGCGCGCAAGACGATGAAGAACCAGGCCCTGATCCAGGAGGTCATCCAACAGATTTCGCAGCGCTTCACGCCCAAGATCCCTGACATCAAGAAGGTGCGTCGGCGCCACGCCTGCTCCCTTTCGTCCCACCGTTTTGTGCTGATCGGACGCTCGTTCGTTGTCCTCGTGCCAGGCGATCGACCACTTGCTCGAGAAGGAGTACATCGAGCGCGTGGAGGGCACTCGCGACACGTTCGCGTACGTTGCGTGATTGGCGCCCGCCAATGACTCCTCTTCCTCTCCCCTCATCGTCCGAACCCAACTTCCACATTGTCTCTTCTCCGTTCACAACACGAACGCTGTGTTCTACCCACCACCTCCCATCCGCCGATGTCAATGCTCTATGTCGTGTTAGAAGTGTCTTGTAGCATAGTTATCTGAATGTCGTCCACATTATGTCCGCGTACAAGCAACTTCATCGTTTCTGATAGTGGCGTGCGGGGGCTGTTGTTGTGCGCGCTGTTCCGGCGCTGTGTAGAGCTCAAATGTATGGAGAGTTGCGGATGAGCGCAAGGCAGACGCACGTAGCTATCCTATGAAGGGGATATGAAGAGACTAGAAGGCAGACCCGAGCGTCATGGGGGTGTCGGTGTTCCAACGTTCGTTGAGGAGTTAGCCGCCTGAAGTCGTTCTTCAGCTTGCTCTAGGATATCTCCCTCAGCCACACATCTTTCCATAGGTTTTCCCAGAGAGTTGACGTAGAAATCAGAGTCTCAGACTGCGTACGACCCAGTGTGCCGGACCGGACTCAACCACGTTGGCCCTGCCACTGCCATAACGAGGAGAGTCAAGGAGAGCCACGAGGCGCTAATGTTAACGCTGCGACTATCACTCCCCCTCCACCATCGCCAGGCTCCTCAGGGCCCTCAACGCTTCAACCTCCAACGTCTACGGCGACTTGCTAGTTGGTGTTTGAGTTTTATATCACGTACCTATGCTCTATATGCTCGCTTGACGTAAAAACGCCTCCTGTGCGCCATGGCAACGGCTACCTCCGCCCTGCCAGTGAACACGCCTCCAGCGAACGCACACCTCGAGCTCTCGGCTCCATTCTAGGAAGCTCGGAATCTCCGTGGGCGCTCTGCTCAGTATCGTAGGTTTACGTGGTCGTTGTTCTGACCGGAGCTTGGACGTCTACCCCGTCGCCACCACCTCGAATTGTCTTGTTCGACTGCGAACCTAAGCTTGTGCGGCGATGTCAATGTCAACCCAACGGACTGTTTTTTTCGCGAATTCGGACCTCGGTGCGTTGCGGCTCGCAACAACGATTATGCCGTCGGCCGGCAACCCCACGTTTATGTTTTGGGTTTCTCACTGCTGACTTGGGCTTTACGTGGATGCCCAACAGGTATACGGGGATCGTTTTGATTCCGGGCTGCACCTGCCTCTGCCAGTAGGGATAACCTCGGTTCTTCTCAATCGGTGGGCCGTCCTGACACTGAAACTAGTCCGCCGAGGACTGCGATCCGCATCGCATGGTGAAAAATTTACGATTGGCTTCGTTGCCAGAAAGGCGAACACGACAACGTCTACATTGACACATCCAAAGCCGAATCAGGCCTATCAGCCTCACAGATGCAGGTTGAAGACGGACCTTTTCCCGGAATATGTAGGCTGGGCAGCCCCTCCCAACCGCCAAATAAGAGTGCGTCCTGTCACCCTCTAGTCTCGCCATCGTGCTGAGTCCGCGTCGTACGACCAGGTTAGAAATCAGTACCCACTGTTCATAACGTCTGTGTGGTTTGTCGGACCGTTTGCACTATCTGGTGCGCAATCAGCTCGAAGGGCAGGTTTTCAGCCCAGTCTCAAAACGCGGAGGACACGACGATGAGAGAGGGGCTTGTCTGCAACTGCGCTGACAACAGGCCTGCAAGGTTGGACATAGAGCACAGGCAGGCAACGGCGAGGAAGAGTGGCACGCGGGGTGGGATTTAACATAGGAAACCGCCGGAAAGAACAAACATTCCAAGAAGTACTAAGCACAGCCACCGAAACATACAGCCGCATTTGTCTGTCAACTTATGTGAGTGTCCACCCGGACTTACATCGAGGAAATATCGAGAACTTGTTCCCTTGCAGTTAAAGCGACTAAAGACTAATTGAAGTAGTGCTCGGGCATGGAATGGATTTCCAGTGTTCCCAGCCTCCCCGGAAGGGAGGACGCGGGTTCCCGGCGAGGCCCACGCCCAATCGTAACCAAATCTGCAGCTGCAGCGATCACCCACGACCTAGCGGCATTCCTCCCAGGATTCGGCTCGGCGACTCTCTCTTCGGGGCAGGCGGGCGGCACACAAGTTATACTGGGGGATCGGGGCTCCGGGACGTCCGAGGCCCCTCGCCAGCTGCAGCCGTCGTGTGCGAGTTCGGACGTCGGCAGAACTGTGTCCGAGTACGTAGCGTCGAGTTCCAGGCTCAGGCTGCCCCTTCGCAAGCTCTGAAATCTTCGAAGCAAAACCTGCATCTGCATCAAGTGGCGCACGCCCCCGCCCAGGGGCCGGCCCCATTTATATCACCCCCAAGGTGCATGGATGCGCAGTGGCCGCTCCTCCCCGACTTCCTCCCCCCATCGTTTACCCAACCCCGTAGACCTTGGACCTTGGGCCTCGGGCCTTGTTCTCCTCCGCGAGCTCGCCTGAACGAAGAGGGAAACAGCAACAAGCAACAAGCAACAGGATGGCGGTCATCGACAGCACGTTTGGCGCAGCCTTGGACGGGCTCATTGTCAGCGCGTGGTGGGCAGTTTTCTCGGCTCTTCTCTGTCCGACAACTTATTGGATATGCTCAGCCTGTTTGGAGTCACGTTGTTGCAGACGTGCGTTGGGCCTTCGAGGGTTGTGTTCGCGTTCGGGTGACTGATGTTTGTACGAGCAGTTTCAGCTACTTCAGGTGCGTTGCATGTCCTGAATGTTGGCGTTCACGGTACTCACACTGTCGTAGGCATTATCCGAAGGATAAGCTATACATCAAGGGGCTCGTGAGTCTTATGTTGAACGGGTCGTTGCTCCCGAGTTTGGGTTGATGTCGTAATGCATGCGCGCAACAGGTCATCCTCCTAACGTACGTCATTTGTTGCCTTCAACCGTACACGACGCAACGCTGAGCGGTCCATAGAGCACTGGATACTATTCATCTCATCCTGTGTTCACGGACAATCTACTGGTGCGAACTTCTCTCGATGAATCCCTAGGACGGTTTACGGATAGACGGATACTGAAAGGTACTTGATCTCGAACTTTGGCGACACCGACAACCTGGACCGGATAACATGGTGAGTGTCGCCGTCGTCGTCGGCTGAATTGCCTCTGGGCAAACTGACGATCCCTCCAGGAGCATGGCGGCGAGTCTTCTGTGAAACACTTCGATTTCCGATGATCTTACCAGATGACGGCCGCAGCTTCAAACAGACTGCAACGTAAGCGAAGATCATGGTCACCACACCCGCCCAGCCAGCTGACTTGTTTCCTTGGCACCCGCAGGGCCTCATCGGACTCATCGTTGAAGTGTACGTCAGACCCCTCCTCTGACGTTCCATCTCTGTGCTTATTTTTCCTGTGCAGATTCTTCGCACGCCGCGTGTGGATGAGTGGGTGCACTCCTGATTACCTCCTGCCTTCTATTCTCATAACCGCGCTTCGCAGTGAGCAAGAACTGGGTCATTACCGCTATCATCGTGAGCACTCACACGTTCTCTCCTCAAGCTTGCAACTCGTGACCCCTCCCCTTCAGGTCACCTTGGCGTGCCTTCATTTCGGTCAGTCGCACGAGCCTTGCCACCGCCCACCGCAGATCCCGCGTACTGAATGGGCCCCCCTTGCTTCGCAGGCCTCGGAGTCGGTGAGAATCCCCCTGTGCGCAGGCTCTATCTCGGCGTCATGTGCTCACCCTTGCGCGGACACGACCAGTCTTCACCGTAGAGTCGTGAGTGGTCCCCCCGCGCGCCGCACCGCGTCCTGCCAGTTGACCTCTTCATCTCCTGCTCCTTCCCCTTCCCCCTCCCACGCGCGCTAGCTTCAATCTCGGACAGTTCTCGAAATTCGGCACGCTGACCGTGAGTGTCCTCGAGCACTGGTGTCTGTGGCGCATGACCCAGAATCCACGCTCCTTTTGCAGTGGGAAACATGCCTCGGGCTGGGCGCCGCTGCTGTGGCCGACGTCATCATCGCAGCGTCCATGTGCTACTATCTGCACAAGAAGCGGACTGGGCTGAAGAGGTCTGTCCGCTCGCGTTTTTCTTCTCCTGGCGGAGCTGGGCGCGATTCTGACGACAACTGGGGACGCGCCATCGTGACACGGACAGGACCGACTCCGTCGTGTCGCTCTTGATGGTCTACAGCATCAACAGCGGGCTTCTCACGAGGTAAACGTGCGGTACACGTTGGATTCCCTCCGTCACTGACGTGACGTTTTTGCTTTGCTGCCAGCGTCATCGGGACGATCTGCGTTGTTGCCGTAAGTGCTGGCTTGGTGCGCTGCGGGTGTCTCGGGCACTAAGCAGGAGCGACGGTCCAGTTTGCCGCGATGCCCACCAACTTCATTTGGCTGAGCTTCTTCTGGATCATGGGCAAATGTGCGTACGCCGCCGTGTCGTTATCGTCGAATCATCATCGTTGCCGGTCAGACACTGAAGCGTCGTGCAGGCTACGTCAACTCGTTTCTTGCATTGCTAGTTTTCTCTTCTTTCTTTTTCGGTTCTTGCGTATGCCGCTGACTCCGCTCGTGCAGGCTGAACAGCCGTGAAATGCTCCGGGAGAAGGTGGCCAAAGGCGCATGGCATCTCAGCAACATGGCCACCCCCCACTCAATGCACCCGTCTACCTCGACTTCTGAACTCCACCCGAAGATGCCGCCCAAGGTACCTACTCTCAAAGACTCGGAAATTGCAGCTCCACCTTTTTTGAATTTACATGCACAGTCCCTCGGTCCTGGCGGCGGGATAACGGTGTCTGTTGAGACCATTACCGAATACGGTCCGCGATACGCTCACAGGGTAAGTCATCTATGTATCTCTTCTCTCAGATACCCGGAATTAACGGTCATCCTGATCTCGACGACGAGCAGGAACACATGTCCGCCATCATGGAGGATGAAGTCAAGGAGCTTACCATCAAGGCTGACACAGCGTCCATTTCCTCGGCTATGGGCGAAGTGTGAGACCGGTACGCTTCTGATGTGGGACAGTTCTCTTGTCGTTGTGCCGAAAGGGCTTAACTTCTCTCATGTTTGTAGGCTTGGAACTGGCCCCGAGCTGGAACGGACCTTTGTTAGAAGATCGCTCAACGATATTACGATATATATATATTGTCGTTCTTTGCTTCTATGATATACACCCGAGACGTCATGTAGAATACCCTGTGGCCTGGATCTGTTGTGGTTAGGATATATGTATTTCCTTTCCGACGCAGTCTCTAGCCCGATCAGTCTAACGATCAGTCTAATGTCGAGAGAGGCGCCGCTGTGCGCGGCAAGTGGCGGGATTTCCGAGTTGGGAACGAGCGCCAGGCGGGCGCTTGCTCTGTGAGAACTCTTGCGTTGACCATGAATCATGATCGCCCGGGCCATGCGTCTTGTGCTCTCGTTGTCCTGTTCTCCCACTCGTACCCTCGCTCGTATCATGCTCAAAGTGCCCTTCTCATAGCCGTCAGCACACACCGAGATGGCCCTACGAGACAAACTGCTCGCCGCTCTGGCCGACCTCCCGGGGACCAGGACTTTCCACATACACGTCCTCACCTCCGCGCCCAGGAAACACAACGGCCTGTTCCCCTATGCGCATCCCAGACCCCGGACATACCTCCAGGACGTCTTCATCCTGCTCTCGGAGCAGAAGGATCCCAGTGCGCCCCGCCTGCTCGTCACCGCAATCGAGGCGTCGGTCTACAACGTCCCGTCCACGTCTTGCGGCGTCCTGTACGTCTCCAAAGTCGACTCCTCCGGCCACGCCTCCGCCCCCTCGCCCACCGCCACCCTCGTGCGTGCGTTCCTCACCTACTACGCCGACCCCGCGACGCGCCCGATCGCCGTGCGGCACCTCTGGGTCCAGCTCTTCGCTCGCGCGCAGAACCAGTACCTCTTCCCCAACTCGTCCGAGTTCGCGGGCAAGCGCCCCCTCTCCGACGTCAAGCTCTGCGCGTGGTGGAAGCGCCTGTACGCCGAGGTCGCGGCCGAGGTCGCCCGCCGGCTCAAGGGCACCGGCGCCGTCAAGCTCTTCTACGTCCTCCCGGGGTATTCTGAGCTCGAGGCCACACACACGGTCAGCCGTGCGCTCTCGCGCACCCGCAGCAACAACAACAACGGGGGTGCCGACGCGAGTGCGAGCGTGCAGTGGGTGTACGGGCATCCGTATTCCCAGACAGATGTGCCGCTGCCGTGCCCAAGGAGCGCGGACCCGGACGCACCGCACAATCTGGGGACGTTCATACCGTGGTTCGACGACGACCCCAAGTCGCGGTTCATTGACGAGATTGCGTACATCAGGACGACGGAGAGCGGGGTCCGTTCGCCTCAGCGCAAACGGGCACGGGCGCCGACCTCGTCTGGACCGCGCGGGGAGAAAAAGGCGCCAGCGGAGCGCGAGGAGCGAGACGAGGACAAAAAGGACAAGGACAGAGACAGGGAGAAGGAGAAAGACACCCATCCTTTGGGCGAACTGTCGCTCGTCTCGGCGGACGAGTTTTGGGAGCGCATGTCGTTCCGCCAAGAGTGCGTCGCCGGGGCAGTGACCGGATTTTTCACGCTTTGCGTCTCCACGCCTCCACCAGTCGGCCAGGACAGGACGTCGCAGCCATCGCCGCTGGCACCCCAGCCGGGCCAGGTCGCGCCGAAGCTCGTGCGCCGCATCGTGAGCTCGCTCATGAACAACCACGAGTTCTCGACACACGAGCGCGCGGTGCGCGCCACCGAAATCCTCGAGGGCGCCATCAAGGGCCTCTGCGAGGACGCCCCTGCTATCCCTGCACCCCCTACCGCCTCTGCCTCTTCCTCCTCTTCCTCCTCTTCCTCCTCGCATCCGAATCCGAACCTAGCAAACCCGGACGAAGCGGATCGACCGCGCACCCCGGACCCGGACCGCCCGTCCGCTTCAGCTTCAGGGTTCGAGGTGCCGCAGACCCCGCCGCCGGGACGGTCGCACCTCTCCCTCGCAACAACCGGGCGCCCCGGAGGCGGAGGCGGTGGAGGGGGAGGGGGGCTCCCGGAGATCTCGCCGAACCCGTTCCCGGACCCGGTGGCCACGCGCGAGACGTACACGGAGCACATCTTCGGATCGATCGACGTGCGGAACGCGCCGCTGCCCCCGCGTGGGGCTGGGGGTGGTGGTGGTGGTTGCAACGCGCCCGGAGCCGCGGGCGTCGAGACTGGGGGAGGGGGAGGGGGAGGGGGAGGAGAGGCGCCGCCGGTCACGGTCCTCGCGGTGCGCAAGAAGAGGAAGCCGCCTGCCGCGTGAGGCGCAGCGCCAGCCAGAACTCAGTGTGCCTGGGGGGGGCCGGATGCGGGGATGCGAGTGGTATTTGGTATTTGGTTTAGAGTGAGTAAGGGGGGAGGAGCCGGGAGGGGTGAAGGGTGGGATTGGCGGCGATCGGACGCGCGAACCACACACAGTCTTCAGTTCAGCTTGCTTCAGCTTCGTGGACCGAGGCGCAGGGTGCAAGACACCACCGCCGCTCACCTGCTTGCTTGCTGGGTGCTGCGCGCACCAATGCGCGATACCCGTGGCCAGAGCCGAGCCGCCGCGGTGCGCTCGGTTCTGGCGGCTTGTGTTTCTTGAGCCAGAGAGAGGCACGCCGGAGAAGGTGAGCAAGTACGCATACCTACTTACTTACTTGCATCTGCAGGCGGCCAGGGACGCAGGGCAGGCCTGGGTTGGCAGCGCTAGCAGCTCGTGCCTTCGCGGGTGCAGATGCCTCCGGGGGCCGTTGAATGCTGGATGCTGGATATTGAATGCTGAATGCCGCTGACGCTGTGCATTTCTGTTTTCCGTTCTGTTCCTGATGCTGATTGCCGTCTTTCCACCTCTTTCCACCAGCTGCAGGTCGAGGGGCGATGGCCCTGCATGATGCATGAGGGCGAGGGGGGCTCTGACTCTTGATACTTGGATCGTTCAAACAGATTCGCGCTCTCGTTGACATCTTCTGCATACTGCGATGGACGGACGGCCGATGGAGACAAAACAATGCCATGTAGATCTGTACTGTACATGTATGCATGCGCCCCTCGAGAGATCTTGGGGCATCTAAATCTCCATACTTATCAACGCCAACATGGTACTGGAACACGTAAAGTTCAGTTATGGGGTGCGTGGTTATCGAATTCGTGTATTCCGCTTACAGCACATTCAGCAAGTAGGACAAGTAAGTACTGTAGAGTGTTTCATACAGACAGCCGCGCGCGGTTCGTCCGTCCGTCGGATTGTCGTTCCATGCGTGCCTGTGCATCGCGCTGTAATTTTTCTCGCTCGCAGATCCCCAATGCTATGTCCGCTGTCCGCTGCCAGCGCTGCATTCAGTTGTGTGCTAAGTCCGCAGAGGGACGCGGCCGGCCATGTGGGCGTGGTCGGAATGGCGTCTTCTGGGCGACGCCCGTGTTGTCTACTAAGCAGATCTCCGACAGGTACGAGATGCTGATGCATGCAAAGTATTCCCTACATACGATACATACTTACCGGGAGGGAGGGCGCACATCCAAGGGGGAGACAGGGCGCAGTCAACTCGTGTCAAGAGTCAAGAGTGCATGTATGTGGTGGCACTACCTTCTGTGACGCCGTCACTGACAAACCTTGTGCAGACTACAGACGGACGGACAAACGTGTCACAAGATACAGACATCGCATACTGACACCGGGCAGTGGCCACAGTGCACGCCGTTGTCCCACGTCGAGAGGAGCGTTGTGCGGCGCGGGGCGTGCGGACGTAACGGGGACGGTAAAGATTATGATAGCAAGATGCTCCCCCTCAGGCTCCGTGTACCTGGCCACGCACAGGTACAGTCAGTCAGTCAGTCAGTCAGTCAGTCGGCCAAGAGACAGCAGACAGGCGCAATTCAACAGCGTCTTGAACGAAATGCCCGGAAAACAAAGTCACCGTGCGTTGCCGCGTGGATGCGGCGCAGCGTTGGAACTTGGAACTTGAAACTTGGAAATTTCGAGTTGGACGGCCCCTGCGCGAGCCCCGCGACAAGCGGAGAATGTCATTGAAATGAAATACTGAGGCGTACCTGTACCCAGAAGACTCGGGAGACAGGAGGCGCATATACACAGATGTGTACGGCGTTAGCGGGACACACGCGGGAACCTTGAGGCCTGGTGCTTGGTGCTTGGTGCTTGAAGGAGAACAAGGCATCGCGGGACGGTATGCACTAGCCCATACATCTGAAGCCACATTCAGTAATGCGATATTGCGTGGGCGCGAGCTCGCGGCCGCCCTCCTTCTCTCGCAAGCGGCCATGCGTGGGCGTACCGCAAAATGCGCGTGCTCTTAGTGCGATAGACGTTTCGTGCCCACGCTGGATCTGTCGCTGTCGTACTCGTGCTCGTGATTCGTCGTCGCGTTCCATGCTTCGTGCTTCGTGCTTCGCGCTTCGCGCTTCGCTTCGCAGCTCTTCGACCAGCTCGCGGTGCGAGCCCAACCGCGCTCCCGCGACTGCCAGTGTCAGTGTCAGTGCCACCGTCGTGTCAATGGGGCCCGAGAGTGCGCCCGACGAGGGCTGAGCGAGGCTCGCTTCGCCTCCGAATCGAAATCGAGTAGTAACATCCTCGTGCTATCCTACACACCCCCACGCCTGAGGAGGCAAAAAAAAAACAAGTCAAACTCGACACTCGATATCAGCGCACACGCCCCGCGAACAGCGCGGCTTGTGTCTCAGGCTGAACGTGGGCCCTGGGGCTCGCGGACGAGCGATTGGCTGGTGGCAGAGACGGGGGCACGTTCGCCCGATTGGGCTCAAGGAACTTAGGAAGACAAAGACAATGAAGACCGAAGACAGAGGAGGGAGCCTAAGCCTTAAGGAGCCTGCGTCTGGGGAGATTGTGTAGAGGATAAGCTTGCGCGCCGAGGTGCAATGAGGCCAATTCGGGGGCGTGGGCCCGGGTCGTGGGTACTGGGTGCGTACGATTCCGAATGGCTCTGAGCTGCTGGCCATGGGCCATGGGGGTCCCGGGCGAGCTCGATGGCCGAGTACCAGAAAGTACTAAGTAGCAGACGTAGACTGAGAGGGTGTGCGAGTGCACCCGCACTGTGACCCGCACCCACAGGATGGGAAGCGGGCAGGTTACGTGAGGGCTTGCGCGGAGGCGCCTTCTGGCGTAAGGGAGCGCGGGCTAGAAGGCGTGTGGGGTCGCATCGCGCGGACGGCAGATGGACGTCGTCGGAGATGGCGGGGCGTGCGATAGGCCCCTGCGCATGCGTTGGGCTCGCCGCGTCAAGCCTGCGAGGGTTCGAGAGTTCGAGCGCGGGAGGGGGGGTCAGGTGGTTCGCGGGGGGCAGCTGGGATGCCTTTCTTGCGCGAGGGGCCGCTGGGGACGGTTGGAGCGGGGCGTGGATCGGGCGAGGGAGGCCCTCGTGAGTGGACGCGGGCAGAAGCTACGTAGCTGGCAGGACGGGGTTTCAGCTTCAGTGCGGGAGCTCGCGGGTGCCAGTGATAGGCGAGGCGGGGAGAATAACGGGCGTCGAAACGAGGACAAGGGAGGGGCTTCTGCATTCTGGGTTCTGCGCGCCGAGAAGGGCGAAGCGGGGACGGGAAGGAGAAGAGGAAGACCAGGAGAAGATATCGATTGTCGGGGGCGGACGCGTAGAGGACGAATATGGTGGCTGGGAGAGGAGGCGGATGGCCGAGGACCGCTTTGGCGGGCCTCGTGGCAGGAAATATTGCGGAGAGCTGGACTGTCGGGCTCGATGCGCCTGAAACGGATGCGCTGTTGTGGCCGGATATGGGAGCGCAATAAAACAGAGTTGCAGGCCGGCGACTCGCGAGCGGGGCGGGGCTCGCGTCAGATCATCACATCTCGCTCTCGCCCGCCGCGAGCCGCGAGGGCGTGTCTATGTGGCGGATGATGCAACTCCCTGCCGCACCCTCCTCGCACATTGCGCACTCGGCGTATTCGCGTGGGGTGGCGCCCACCTCTCCCTCGCGGGCTCGCGCACCGCCTACCCCCCTTCTCCGCGTCGGGGATGTGTTGCGCGCGACGAGGGCTGCGCCAGAGATGGATGCAGGAAGGACAGGGAGTGATGGAGAATGACAGGGGGTTCGCGAGAGCACAGGAGCGTGATGATTGCTGGCTGCTCCGAGCACCGCTGCACCGCGGGGAGAGCAGCGTTGGAATACCGATCGTGGCAAGGAATAAATACGACGGGGTGGGGAGGCGGGGCTGGGAGTTGTGGACTGTCGACGGTGGTTGATGAACAAAGAGGGCTCGGAGGGACAGCCGCTCTTGTGATCGACTGTTGTCTCTTGTCTCTTCCCGCCGAGTCGCAGCTGGCAGAGGCCAGGGCTGTCGAGTGCCAAGGTCTCTCTTACTCAGACCACTTCAACTGGCCCCTGCTCCCGTCCCGCATGCGCCCCGTCGCTGCGCCCGCCCTCCTCTCCCCTTTCTAGCCCCCCGCCTTGTCTGTTCTCCTCCCCGACCGCTCTCACAGCATGGCGACCCAACCACCCCAGTCGCTTCCATCTTTCGCTCAAGCTTTCGGCGCTCCCTCCCTCAGTCGCATTTCGGACGCCAACAATGCCCTTCCTCCCATCCAGTCCCGCGCTTCTCCCTTCGAACCTAACGGCCGGTCACCCTCCATCCAGGACGACCATCGCCCCTCCATGCACGACCGTACGCCCCACTCTTCCCGGAAACGCTCCCATCCAGACACCCCTGGACAGGGTGACGATAACAGCGACGGCTCCCAGTGCGTCCCTCCGATCGTCCTCTTCGCCTCCCTTCGTCCATTTGACCTTAACCACGCCCTCTAGCGAGCGACGCTCCCCCAGGAGCATCCGCATAAAGGAGGAGGCCGAGTACGATGACCTCCCGTCCCCCACCTCCCGCAACGCGCCGCCCTCCTCCCATGACTCCCACTCCTCCCAGGCCCCGCCTGGCCTCCCTCCCGCCCCCTCCGCCGCGCCCCAGCCCTCGTCCGCAAAACCATCCCCCAGCAAGAAACGCCGGGTCACGATAAGCGGCATTTCGCACCCTATCAACACCGACGTCAGGACGCCCGCCTCAGATGCCACCAAATCGATCTCCCCCGTGGTCATGGGCCTCCCGATCAACAGAGACGATACCGCCGCGATCGAGCAGGTCCGCTCCATGCTTAGCATCAAGCAGCAACAGAAGGAGCTCATTGAGTCTCGCCGGGGGAGCACCGCGGGCGTCGTCGGCGCCGCCTCGCCCTCAGTTGCGGTCAGTGTCATGAACGTCCCTCCCCACTCCTCGCAAGAGCAGCAGCGAGACGACCGCCAGCCCCAGCAACAGCCCCAGCACCAGCAGCCGTCGGCAAAGCAGCAGCCTGCGCGGACGGGCGGACGGAGCCCGAACGCTGTGCCAGGAGGCGCAGCGACCGGCCCCCGACGGTCGATCGCAGGCGGACCCACGGTGAACGCGCCCTCATCTAACCGCGCAGTCTCCCCCCTCGCGCGCCAACAGAGCCCTCCACCTGCTCACGTCCCTGCGCAGCCCGTCCTGCAGCCCCCACCACACCTTGCTCAAATACCGGAGCAGCAGCAGCAACAGCAGCAGCACGGCGTGGTCCCACCGCACGCACTCCCACCCCCTCCAATAAGCTTCGCACGGCGGCGGGCGACGAGGACGCTCGGCGGCGCGAAGGGAAAGCCGGCCGATATTATGATAAGCCCGCTGGACGCTACCGCAGACCGTCTGCAGCCATCCATACAGAGTGCGCCGCCCATCCCTCGCGCGGGTATCACTCAAGGGGGGCCATCTAGCCGCTTCCCCAGCATGGCGCTCCCAAGCCTTCCCCCGGTCCTCGGGCCCGGGCAGGGCACGCAGCGCATGACAGCGGGTCGCGTCCCCCCGACCCCGACACGGCTCAGTATCGCACGCACGGCGGCGGCGGGACCTGGACCTTCCTCCGCGACACACCTGAACGTGAGCTCGATCTCGACGACGGGGAGGTCGCCGCCGACGGCGTCGGTGCCGATCGCGACGACGCTCGTTCCGCCCACCCCAGCGACGCTCGCGAACCCGACGTACGCGACGGAGAAGACGGCGTTCCTCGCGCCGTTCGAGATGTTCTACGACGCGCTCGCGGACTCGAAGACGCTCAAAGGCTGGCTGGGCGAGCAGCTCCAGAAGAGCCACGCGCTCACCGTCGCGCTCCAGCGCCAGCACGAGCACCTCGACGAACTCGTCGCCGCCGCCGTGCAGCGCCAGCTCGCGCCGTTGCAGGACGAGGTCGCGGGCCTGCACAGGCGCGTCGAGGACCTCGAGCACGCGCTCCAGATCCAGCTCCACTTCCAGCCCCAGTCCCAGCCACAGTCGGCGCGCCCCAGCATCGCGCATGTCCCCGGATACAGCCCGAGCATGGCCGCGTCGAGCCTCAAGGGCAAGGCGAAAGCGAACGGGGTGCCCCCCTCGCTCTCTGCGGCGGTCGGGGTCGGGGTCGGGGTCGTGCCCGAGACGTACACGTTCCCGCCGATCGAGCACCCATCCGCACAATCACAGTCGCAAACACATTCACATCGCGGGAGCGGAGGAGGGGGCCCCCCTGAGCAGGTGCGGCGGGCGCTGTCGCCGACGGAGAGCGAGAGCAGGAGCTTCCCCGGCTCGCAGACGGGCTCACCCGTGCCGTACGACATGGGCCGCCGCTTGTCCGTCTCGGCGATCCGCCTCGACCCGCAGCCGCACGCGCACACGGCGCATGCGCACCGGCCGTCGATCTCGCAGCGCCCCGACAGAGAACGCGAGCGCGAACGGGATGTGGGGAGGGACGTGGGGAGGGAGAGGGACGGGGGAAGGGACCCGCTGCCGCGCACGCTGCCCCCGCCGCCTGGCACGGGAGCGGGCGGGTGGAACCACCAGCACCAGCACCAGCACCAGCACCAGCACCAGCAGCAACAGCAGCACCATAGGCAGCCGCATCCACATACACAACATACACAGCCGCAGCCGCAGGGGTGGTCGCCGAGGAGCAGCAGGGTGTCGCTGCCGGCGGCCCCGTCGACGCGCCCGTCGGTATCGGTGTCGGAGAAGCCGGGGCTCGTCCGTCGGTCGTCGGCGCAGCGTCTAGGTGGGGGGGAGGTGTGCGCGCCATATGGCGGGGAGGGCGCTGAGGGGAGAGCGGAGGGCGGACCGCGCGAGCGGGATCGGGAGCGCGACCGAGAACGGGAGCGCGAAAGAGAACGGGAGCGCGAAAGAGAACGCGAAAGGGAGAGAGAACGAGAGAGGGAACGAGAACGAGAACGAGAACGCGAACGGGACGCGTCGCCGCCTCCGAGGAGGGAAGCCCGCTCGCCGGAGCGGATGGAGGAGTAGGGGAATACGGAATACGGAGCGCATTCCTAGACAGCGAGTCGAGGAGGAGGGGGGCGTTGGAGAGTGGGGAAGGAAGGGCAGAAGAGAAGAAGGGGAAAGAAGTCGCGGGCGAGTGTATGTGCATTGGGCGGTGGAGGCGGTGGAGGTGGAATCCGTCGTGTGTCGCCTTTCCAATGCTTTCTCCATGCTTTCTTCTCTCTCACTCTCTCTCACTTCGCTTCACGCACGCACTCACTCACTCCTCTGTTATTCGGGTTTCCCGAGGGGCGTGCTCGGGCGCAACGCGCGCCCGGGACACAGCGCCGCGACGGGCGTGGTTATGTCCTGTCTCCTTGCTCTTCTTTCCTTATGTCTCTTCAGGCCAGTCAGTCAGTCCTCGTTCTCCGCTGCTGTCATCGTCATTCCACTTTACACTCCCCATTCGCCATTTTCCCGCATCCCCCGCCATGTGTGCATGTGCATATGCATGTCTCCAAAACGGTGCGCGCAGGCACGGATTCGACTTCCTCCCTGCCCCCGCCCCGCTCCTTGCCGACCCGCCTACGTTTGATTCCTGTACTGCCTGCCTGCCCTCTTGCTACCTACCCTCCCATTACCCTACAGTATGTCTGTCTGTCCACGCACACATGCACATATGTACATCATATCCGCCCTGCATTTACGTACGTGCGGTTCATGTTCATGTACCCCCCACCTTTCTGCCCTCTCCCTTTGTCCTCCCTTCTCCACTCCTCTAGCCTCTTGTACCCTTCGCCTGTGTTCGAGCCTCAGACCCTGTTTTGTGTGCCTCGGATTCGGGGGGGGGGGGGGGGGGGGGGGGGGGGGGGGGGGGGGGGGGGGGGGGGGGGGGGGGGGGGGGGGGGGGGG